>JAEUWR010000075.1:0-72919 GCA_018524895.1 Podaxis sp. C-F-101400 | reverse complement strand
ATGCCTACTGCAGAGACACACTCAATAATTGTGATGAGCTTGAGGTTGTCACTTCCAATCTTGTAGTGGTCAGCCTGACCTCTTAAAAAAAGTGCACTTTCCCTCCCTTCTTATAACCACCACCCATCTGAATCCCCTTTTCATCCATGTTCCAAATGTGTTCAGGTGGTATCCCTCCATATTTTTCATGGAGAGCTACATATTTGTTGGCAAAGTCATTGTAGGTTGACTGATTGAAGTTATCCACCCACTTTGGATCAAGTTTCCATGCCTTCAATGTCAAGAGTTCAATATGGCAGCCACAAAATTTGTCTATCCAGTTCTTGCCAACATCCTGTCTTACAATATCTGATGCATCTTGCATCAGATGCTGACAGTCCATTGGTGTCCCTGAGGTGCCCTTGTGCCCCATCCAGTTCACAAAAGCTTTCTCAGCTGTTGGATGAAGCAGTTGCCAGTTTGCTGAAGCTTCATGTCAGGCTTTGTTCTTGCCATGGTATCAGCTACAAATTGCTGACTCTGCTAGCTACACTTCATTAATTATTTGCTTGTGAAGTATCAAAGTATTTAGGTACCTGTAAATCTGTTGCAGTGCTTTGAATGTCAAATATGTTCCACTATTTAAGCCCTGGAGTGCTTTCTGCATTTGTTCCTCATACTTGGGATCCTGGTATGTGTGTTTCTGACAGCCAACAGTTGGCTGTTGTACACATTCTACAATTGAAGAACAGAAAAGATGACTATCCACATCAAGAAGCTTAAAGTCTGGCAGTGCAAGGGCACACCTGCCATATAAAATTCCACCCAACTCACTGACCAACAACTTGTTTCTGCCTGGAATGTTTATCCTCAACTTCTTCAACCTTATTTTGTCCATGAAACTTGGTACTATCATACAGCACCCATAAATGTCATGTGTGCACCTGCACTTTCAAACATGCTTGGATGCCAGGCAGCCTCCAATGACCTCAAATCTGTTGGCCCATGTAAAGAAGCTACTGAAGTTCTATTCCATTGTATGTGTACTACCATGTGTAGCCTATTTCCTCCCTTCAGCACCATTACTGAACCCTTCTGTCTTGTTTAGCCCATGCCCAAGAAATCACATAGACTAATGATCAATTACCACCTTGCAAGATTGGGCAAATAGATTCAATAGAAAAGCCGTCTGTGATGACAAGTTTCCTGGGCTTTACATTAGCAACCTCTTGTCCTCTGAAAGGTGTACTGCTGACATAATACTGGAGGAAGAATGAAAGAGTGACCTGGAGTAAAGGTTTCATACCATGGGTTCTCCACTCAAGTGTAATGTATGGTGAAATATTATTTACTAATTTGAAGACATTTTATCACAGTTGCTGCCTTATTTCACAATGCTCAATTTCATCCCAGCCAGTGAAACCTGACCTTATGTTTGAAAACAGGTTTTCTATGAGACATACTTGCTTGTACACCAGTGGACTTGTTTCCAAAGTATAGACAACTTGCCCTGGAAGAATAACCTGGTTATCTTTGGAAGCTCTAAAGGTTCTTGAGTAAATTATGATGCTGAAAGTCAGAGTGCAGCCAGATACTCACCCAAAACTCACATCAAACTCAGGTCCCATGTGATCCCTAATGTCTCAACATGAAAATTGGAGAGCATTCATGACTATGAACCCACTAAAATTGATGCTGTAAGGAAGATGGTGGCATGAAAAAGCTGGGCCTAGGGTGAAGTTTCCAAACACCTGACCACCTGTGTTATGAATATTGCAGAGTCCAAGATCACTGAGGAAACCAGAGAAACTGAGGAGTTACCATTTGAGGAATGGGATTTGATGAAATGTATGATAGTGAGTCTTTAGCAGGAGACAATGGAACTTAGGCAGATGCTAGATTGGGAGATGTGTGAGAAGGTGGATAAAGCATGTCAATATCACAGAGTATACTTTCCCTGCAATGACAATTTGTGATGAACACTAAACTTATCATTCCTATCTTTAGACACTTTCTATTCTTAGGACTTGGTTAAGTTTCAACCTTTCTGTTGTAGTTGTGCTGCATCAATTGTGTTCATCTTGACAAACTTTTGTCTTATGCACTCCCCTTCCTCCCCTATGCCCTATATGCCCTATGCTTTATGCTTTTCTTTCCTGTGTTCTCATCTCCAGTATTCACCTTCTATGTTACATTTGATCTACTTCCTTAAGTAGTCATCTGAACTCATATATGTACACTGCTTGGACTTGTAGATTAGACAAGTCTAATCTTAATGTGTGTTACCTCCTCTTGGAACTTGAGAGATTCCTTGAGCACCTGTAGTGTGTTAAGTCTATAACTCTTTGCCCTTGAAGAAAGCTTTCTCCTCCCAGCTTCTCAGTAACATCTTGTCCTATAGAGAGTGCAATCTACATGAGTTCACTGCCTAGAGACAATATGAATAGCCACCTGAGGTTAAACAGAGCAGCTCCTACAGACCTGTACAGGACTAGGACCCCCACTTGTCTCTCTTACAAGGATAGGCTCCAACTTAGGCATTGCTTAGCCAAAGAAGAAACCTTGTAACAACCTGGCTTAGTTGGGTGTATTTGGCAGTTGCAGAATGTTGACTGCAGCTTAAAATCAAACAAAATTTAGATCCATACACCTAGTTACAGCTTCAGATCCAAGGTGCATATGCCTGGTGAGGGTGGAGAAATCATTCACAACTGAAAAGTTCTCAAACACTGGGCTACAAGAAATACACAAAAGAGAAGGATGAAAACTCACAAGTCAACCCACTGACCCCTCAGTCAAGTCCCCTTTCACCTTCCTTTCTGTTACTCACTATATTACCCAAGTACCCATACCACATCCACCTCACTATCAGGTTGATTGAAATACATGTGATCCTTGCAAAGAAGTACAAGCAAGGTTCCTTGGTCACATCCCAATAAGACATAATAAGAGATGCTGGGTGATCAAACAGATATGTTATTTAGACTCCTTGAATTATATCATTGACTTACACATTGGGAAGAGAACTATAAAATGTTTCTTCCAAGTCCTTACAATAAGGTAAACAAGAGGATAAAAAGATAAACAGGCAAAAACTCACAAAAGGTCTGGCTCCTTTGCATTTCAGCTTCTCTAAACTTGGTAGGTATATGTTATCAGTGGGATAAACACATTCTATCCATATGATTTTTGGAAGGTATTTTTGTCAGATCTAGTAGTAATATGTAAGTTCAACTGGGGTTAGCTAGCCAATAACAATTACATACCAATGTGTTAAGCCATTGTAGAAAACTCACAAATGCAGACATATATGGACCATGCATCAGAATATATGATCCCCATGTTATAAAGTCCAAGCAACAAATTTGGCAGAACAATTCATGATCCTCTAGCTTGCCAACAGCAGTCCATGCATGGAGTGTCCAAATAGAAATACATTCCCAGATGTGGCTTTCAATTCTCCTGGCCATTGCTTGATCCCATGCTGAAGGAGGCCAAGAGAAGGATTGTACTGCAGTCTAGCTTTTATGCAGGGTATACTGCGGGTAGCTCCATGCAATTGCACTCCAACTTCTTTTGTGGCTCAGGCAATATATACCAGAGTGCAAAGGATCTTGCAGGTAATCCACCAGTGACACATGAAAGAAATAGAGAGGAAGTTTCCATGCATCTTTCAGATCAGGAATGTCAATAATGGAATGGACTTTCCAGAGGGCAAGGTAGAACATATCTGGTAGCATATGAAGTAGGTTTGCAACTGATAAGGCAGAAGTGTTCATAATGACTGGCAGTTTTGAAATCAATATACTGAGGATGTACATAGTTTTTGGGAGAATGTGTGGCAGGATGTCTGAGAAAAGTTGGGTATAGAGTAGATCAAGTGCTGCCATGGGATTATTATCCCCCAAGATGTGTGAGCATTGGATAATGCACATAACTGCATCCAACTGGGATCATGGGTCAGCATAGTTGGGGTCCCCTATGAACTTGATTACAGTCAATGCAAAGATGAAAAGGCTAGACATGGCCTTGATGATTGCAGCAACCTGTTCAGACAGTGGCCAGCTTTCAAAAATTATACCAGAGTACCTCAAATGAATTTCCCAGAAGCTTTCTTTGATGTATAATCTAACATCATTTCAGGATTCCTTGGCATTGACAAGAAGTTCCACCCTCCAACAATCAATCTTGAAGTCTGCTCTGACAAACATGGTCTTGAGATGTGTCTCAGGGCAGCTGGATACTATCTATAGAATGGGTGATGTGGCTGGAGAAGTGAGTACCTCATTTATCATCTCAATGATTTCCCATTGCACCTCCTCTCCATCACACTCATCCAGACCATTGAGGATAATCATGACCTTTCCTGGAATCTTCAGGTCCATGAGAGGTTCCATAAGGAGTCTTTTAAACTGGATACATGAAGTCTTCTCCAGTAACAAAGGATTGTCTGCCAGCTGTCTCACCACTACTCTCTTGTACATGGAGAAACAGACAGTGAGTTGGTATACCAGTGTCAGGATGACACAGTTAGGAGCATTTCAGATATTTGGCCTGGAGAAGAAGCAGCTCCAAGAATCCCATTCTCCTCACATGCTTCACCCACACTCTGAGCAACAGCTGATTTCTTGACACCTGCTAGACCATAAAGCTATAGCATATTCCAAAGGCAGGTTTCACCTGAGAGCCATGCTTTGATGTGATTTTAGAGAGAGATGCAGGTGTGAGGGTGACATTGAGGTGGTGGGTATCAAGCTGAAGAATTGATCTGGGCACCAGCAGTCATATATTCTTGGAGCAAATCAAGAACTAGCCTGACTTGTAAGAATTGGAGGGTGTACAGAACTGTATACCACATACCTGGCTTTTCTTTGCTGATGTTCTGTATAATTTCCTGCTGATCTACCATAGTTGGATTGTTGAGAACAAAATGACTTGCTCCTCAAAACCACTGATTGGTGGGCTTATGCCCTCCTGTAGTATATTTGAGATTGTGAGTTCATGATCTTCAGAAGAAACTCACTTGACAATGGCTTTTTGTGTTGTGTCTTTACTTTCTGGGGGGGAATCCACTGATCATAAGGCATTGCATTGATGAAGCTGTAAAGAAAGATGCTGTGAATGTGTGTGCTAATCAGAGAGAGACACCACCAGCATTTATTCTCATACTCAGAGTCTTGCCCATCATAGTTGTGAATTGTTGAAATCAAGGTTGAACTAATGACACCTAGTTACATGGCCCAAGGAGTGCTCTCTAGACTTGATTTCCCTGCTGTTGGCTGGTTAGCATTGACAGACAAAAGTCAAAGATACCACACATGGCAAAGAGAGCAATAAATGTGTGGAGTTGAGAGTAAGAAAAACAGGCAAACTAAGTAGTCCCATGCCTGTCATCACAGAACTTCATTCTTTTGCTATCCTCTGTAATCTTTGCCAATCACAGTACTACCAATGTGTGGGCTCTTGTCAGTGTTGGTGCATCACCTTCACCTGAAAGTGCCTTAGTCATAGAGAGTGCACCTTTACTCTCTAAGGTAATAATGCTAGCAACCAAGGACAAGTCTTCAAGGCTTTCAATATGATACAAGATGTGCTGCTCAGGTTCTCTCTTCATGATACACTAGTAATGTCATCACTATAGAACCTCTCAACCTTTTTATTTGCAAGAACTATGCTGAACATAGCTCATCCAACACCAGTCTCTGGGTGCCATTATTGCAAAAATGAGCAAGCTTCCCCATGTGCTGTTGAGCAGCAATTCTGCTGCTACCAAATATAATGCAGTGGCACAAGGAACTTGTCCTCACCTTGATATAAACAAGTTTATGTACCCATGCTATTGGCACAGACATGATTTCAGAATGGAGTTGCCAAAGAGCAAGGTAGAATGTATCTGGCCAAGAACATTTCTCTCCACTCATTCTTGATTCAACACATGGCATCAATTAAATTTCCTGCCATTTACCTTGTAGGAGGAACATGTGCACAAGCCAAGGGTCACTTTATTGTGCATACAGTGCCATAGACTGTTATTATTCAATTGCTGTGCCATTGTCATACAAAATGGATATGTAGCACCTCAGCAGTAGCATGAAACTCTTGGTTCTAGATCCCTTTCACACTGCCAGAACAAACTCTGACTTATTCCACCATCACCTCTCCCAGTTGGTAGTTGTGAGGAAGTTGGCAGTAGCCAGCCTCTGAGAACTCACCCAATTCCTCAGTAATGGACAATGGATCACATGAGGGTGCACAGACTCCTTCCCAGCCATTGGGACACTCTTATGTCAGCAGACATTGATCCAAAGTTCTACTGAAACTTCATCAACTGCTAATGCATCCCAATGACTGGCACAACTGCAGGATGGTCATGTTTGGCTATAGTTTCCCCCCCTTGATGTGACATCTTGGTGTGCATGCTCTTCCCATGCATTGTTACCAAACTAATCCTGTGCACTGTTACTAAATTAATACACAATGCACCTGAGCCCTCATATGCACCATGAAAGAACCCTCCATATTTCTGGATGAGGCATGGCTAATACTGGAGTAAAACCCATGACATAGTCTGGAAAGCCCAAGGAGCTCTGGTTGCAGAGATTCAGTAACTAGCTCAAATGTTTGTCAAGTTGACCTTATAAAGAACAGAAAGCATGCACATGAAAGGAGAGTTGGTGGCCATGTTGTGAGATGGAGAAGTTATTTTTTTGGTGGTGTGTTTGGCCCTTTGAAGCCTACCAATAGTTGAGAAGGTATCTTTCATTTGTTTCTAACATAACTATTCAGTAGTGAGCATAGATGGGTATCAAGGGGATCAGCTGCATAGCAGTGTATTAATCTGGCAATGGCACACAGGATTAATTTGGTAACAATGCACGGGAAGGGCGTGCATGACAAGATGTCACATCAAGGGGGGGAAGCCATAGCCAAACACGGCCATCCAGCAGTTGTGCCAGTCGTTAGGACGCGTTAGCAGTTGACGAAGTTTCGGTAGAACTTCGGATCAACGTCCGCTGACATAAGAGCGTCCCAACGGCTGGGAAGGAGTCTGGAGGGTGCGGTGCGTGATTCCGGGTCATATCGAGGAAGAGAAGCCCCGACATAATGGCGTTGGGCGTTGTTAGTTCATTTTCCGTGGCCACCTAGAGTTACGAATCAGTGGTATTATAAGCTGAGTCAATACTATTCTATTCAGAAGCAATACACTGGAGTATATGCTACATACAAGTCAGACAAAGTCTAATATAAAACAGCGTGACGAAAGATATACAGTAATCCTTAAACAAATATAACTGGGGGATCAACTTGCAAAGAACATACAGGAGTCATGATGAATCAAATCATGGTAGAAGGTCAATGACCAAAGCAACGGTCATACTTGTGAACGTCCTAACGCCCACACCATGAGCAGCATTATTGTCGGGAGGGTTGGCGCTAGCGGACTCTGTCCCATTCAGTTGTTTCGCCAAAGCTTGGAATGCAGTAAAGTTATTGGGACCATCTTCAACTGCATTGGCAGCGAAAACCATTCCCTGACCGCAGTGGTTCCCTTGTCGGCAATAGGCCCAGATGGGTTTAGTCTAGAAGTGGGGTGTTAACTTATTCCAGTGAGTCTCATAAAATGGACTCACATCGTTCACTTGAATCGTGAAGGTGGGGAAAGTAGTTGAGGTATCAGCAACGGGCATGCTTGTAAGAGCTATAAGTGACTTTAAGATAAGTCATGGCGACGGGAAACTCACAATCCAGAATCAAAGCCAACTTCCCTCCCGTTGCTCGTTTCGGACAAAGACTCGCAAGGCCTGTCGAACGAGCTAGCAGTCACAGTATGGTTCTTCTGGCGGAACTCGAAGGTGATAGTATCGCCAACGCTGGCCTTGATATTTGAGGGCTGGAAGCTCAACAATCCGGGGCCGCCAACGACGACTCGATGATCGGCAGATGTAGGTGTAGCACTAGGACTCTGGCTGCTGGTCGTACTGGGGAATTGTGTTGTAGTCACTGTGGCAGTCACAGTAACAACAGCAACGCTAGACGTCGTTGTCGCAGCAACAGCAGAGTTTGCCGAAGTCGCAGGAGTAGAGAATGTCGTAGAGGAAATTTGAGTTGACGAGGAAACCGGACGACCCATAGCCGCCGATTTAAAGGCATCAAAGTCATCGCCTGGATTCACTGCAAACACCATGCCATTTTGACAGTGATTTCCCTGCCGACAGTACACCCAGATGGGTGACTTGTCGGTGACGGCAAGCTCAGCAATTGGGAAACCACTATTCACGGAATCAGCTACTGGAATGCTGCAAAATACGATGAGTCACGCAGAATTCAGCGTATGTTAAGTACGTACAATCCAGTATCAAAGCCATCTGCAAGACGCTGGCAAGGCGTCTCAAAGGATGACTGCGTCACGGTGTGGTTTTTCTGCTTAAAGATGAATCTAATAGTATCACCAGGAGTAACGGTCTAATACATAATCAGTACCGCCAATGAGCTAACTTCAAGGAAATGTGCTTACAACGAACTCGGGATTATACTGGAGGACGCCAGGACCACCAACGATTACGTTAAAAATCGCGCACCTAACAAGCTGGGGGAGGACACTAAGGAGCCAGAAATAAGGTAGCATCGCAGTAGCGTGTTGCATCATGTCGAAATGCTGGGTAATTTGAAATCAACCACAGTCAAAAGGCGTGTCGCGTGTGCTCGAAGAGTGTTCTAAAAAGTAAAGATGCCTCGAAGGACAACCAGTGCCCACGGGAGAAGTGGAGAAGAGGATCGAAGGGATTGGCGGATGAGGTCGTAACAAAGAAACAAGGTGGTCAAGCATGTTGAATTGTTCTCTTTTATAACCTCGGAACAATGAGCGTTGTGCATTGAAGCTTAAGTCCACCCAAGCCAACAATAGCAGACCTGGTTCCACGTGACTTCAATATTACCAAAATAGCAATATCCATTTCTTTGTCCTCTTCACCCTTTCCACACTCAGCTGTCTAGTCCGCTATTTACCAGTCACTGGCCGCAGCAACTTTGTTTCCATGCGATGCCCTTAGCTACGCTCAAGAAGCAAATCATTGGTTAATGACCCATCCACCTATAACAGAGGTTAGGTTCACATGGAGCCCGAGATCGCTCTAACCAGTATTTACCTCGTTGGTGCCGTGTCGCATTCATACTTCCCCTAACCATGTGCAGGTGCAAGGGGGATCAACCATAGTGGCCCGCCTTACAGCCCTAACTCCGTCCGGTGTCGCGTGGGTCTAGGTGATATTGCAGGTCGCACTAGTCACGCCCTTCATCCATGCCATAGGTACTATATACACTCCAGGTCAGATAATGTACAAGTTGGGGAGTTCAGCGCTCTTACTCCTGAGACAGTATATTTATACATACAAGTCCACAAATCTTCCCCAGCGCTCGATGACTGGTTTCACAACCTGTTCCCATTCCTTTCCCTTGAACTTGCCCTTATCCCACTTGCGAAACTCGAATATCTCCTTATGTATACTACCGCAGTCAGGACATGGCTTATTGCATCCGTTTCCCGTGCCGTTTGTCTTCGACTTAGATGTAGCTGAGATCGACGAAGGTACCTCTATCCTAGGCCAGCCGGGTTCTAGGTATACGCGCGTCGAGGTAAGATCAGCAAGCTCGATATGAACAAGACGCTCTAATAATCAGGTCAACTGAAACGCCAACATTGATGTCTAAGGCACAAACCCAGTCGGTGGCACCAAGCCGCTTTCTCCCCTGCTTGGACCCGGCCTTTCATGAGGCTACCCTCGTCTTCCTCGACATTTCCGGGATAGAAACCTCTGAGAACTTGCTCCTTTGAACCGCATTGCTTGCCCCACTGATCGATCCTTTTGACGAGATTGACAGCTCTACCGACTTTCAGCTTGATAGTCTTTGGTGCACCAGGATCTGGAACATGATGAGGTGAAGGAATCCACCGCGTTCACATCACTTCTTACCTCTGATTTCAAACGTGTAGATGTAGCCTGGTACGTCTCGAGCGGACTTCGCCCTTTCCATCTCTGCTCGTAGGGATGCTTGGGTTGACGGTTGCAAATATGGAGGTATCCAATCTATTCGAGCCTTGAATCAGAGGGGGTTCGCTGCCATCAAGACGTATTTTACCCTCAAACTGAACCCAAATGCCGTTTTTTCTCGCATAGTAGCCCGAGGGGACCAATACTTCAGTGGTATGCTGATAACAGAAACGCGGAACGTTTTCCTCTTCGTCTTCAGAATCATCGCCGACACGGTCTACTTTGACTTGTCTGGTGCATCGCTTTCCAGCTTTCGTGATCCCAGCGCATTGCACCTGGCCGGTTTTGCCAGATGGTGTAGACAGGGTAGATGGTGTGCTTGTAGAACCATTACCTGAAATAGTAGGCTTTATGGGCGTTAACGAATGACTTGGCCGGGCGGAAATTGTGGGAGATGCGGGAGTTGTGGGAGTTGTGGGAGGCGATAAACCGGCGGCCGTATTAGGCAAGGGTGAGGTGCTCGATTGTGGACGCGGCGGTTTCTGCGGAATAAAAGGCGGTAAAGGGATACTAACAAAGTCATTGTAGTCGGGTTGCATAGCGAATTGCATCGTTAATGAATGTTGTCCTGGTGAGGGTATATGAGGAACTGGCATCGTAGGTGGGCCTGGAGGGGCGCTCAGGGCTGGGGCCGAGGAAGATGCACCGGCCAGATTGAAACCTCCTATAAAGCCTGCGTCATGTTGGGGAGCAGCCGGGGTTGAAGGGTTCGATATTGATAGGCCACTGAAAGCAGTTGCAAGATCGTTAGCATGTAGGGAGTCGGGAGGTTTTGTCGGCTCAGAGGTTGGTCGGAATGGCTTAGGAGGTTTTTGAGGAGGCTTGGGTGGCACAGGGGGATTGTTCTGAGAGGACAAACGAACAATCAACTTCAGAGACGATGCCCAGAAGTAGCCCTTTCGCCCACCTTCGCTTCGTGGTAGATGTCGATGAGTTTGTCAATTAAGTGTCCAGTTTTTTCCTTGAGGTCCCGAGAGTCTGGCATGCTGGATTCAAGTACTTCGGTATTGGATTGGTCACCACAGATTTTGCGAGCAGATCTTGTAACAAACACTGTATTGACACTGGCTGAGAGAAGTTGGTAGTTGTGCAGAGTCCTGATCGGGTCGCCTGAGCGCGAGTGGTTTATCAAATTGATTACGTAATAAACCATACATATACTTAATCATTGAGTTGGGTCACACGCTGTCAGAAATGGTTGCCTTTTCTTCCTTCGTCCTTACAGTCAAGGTATGTATCCTTTTCCACTCGAATTTCAAGATGAAACGCACTGGGCTCTGAGGTTAATCCTTGATGTCATGCACTACGCTCTCCGGAGCGGCGGCTTAGAAACCCGTTAACTGATCGCGATCGCCGATTCATTTGAAATTTATGTTTGTCGATGTCGTGTACTGATCCATTCTACAACTCTAACCAGGACCACAGCAATGGAGGACGGACGTGAGATGGAGCAGATGCGCTCCTCCTTGCAGACCATGGCGAATAGCGTCTCGTCAGTTCGACAGACAGTCCGAAAGCTGCTTGACGAGTGAGTTTTTTCCATGACTTCGGCTTAGGAAAATCTTGAATCTCTGATCCACGTTCCTAGCCCCCAAACTCTCAATACGAAGGATGGAATATCCTTACTCTCGATCAAGCATCACGTTCTATTATCCTACCTTCGTTCTCTTGTTCTCTTATCTTCCCGTAGGACACTGGGACACACCCTTGCGGAACGTGAAACCCCCAAAGGCGCATTCAGCAGCTCTGAACGTGATAGCCGGGGCTCCGGAGCAGGCGACCTTGTCGATTCCATGATTGAAGGACGTATCGTCCTCGAAAAAACTCGAGCGTTGGAAGGTAAACTCAAGTATCAGATTGAAAAACTTGTGCGGCTCGCTCGGGAGCCTGAAAAGGCTCAGGTGGTCGTCAATGGTGGGTTGACCATTTGTTGTGGCTGGACACAAGAATCTAATCATTTTCTAGACCCTCTGGCCTTCAGACCAAATCCACAAAATCTCGAAGCCAACGGTGACGATGGTGATTCAGAAGTCTCGGGTGATGATGCGTCTGGCCGCCGCCAACCTGCCGATGGCATCTATCGTCCTCCGCGCCTTGCTCCTGTTCCTTACACAGAGGCTCCAAAATCGAAGTCTCGTAGGGAGCGTGCACCCGTTCCTTCGGCTCTGAATCATCTTGCTGCCGATCCTTCACGTCCCCACGTCGAGACTACATCTGGGTTGGGTGGTATCCCTCAGCTGGGTTCGAAGCGCGCTGCCTACCTCAAGCGTTTGCAAGAATTTGAAGAGGAGAACTTCACTCGTGTTGTGATGAAAAAGAGTGAGGCCAAGCGACGACTCCGTGATGAGGCAGATTTAGCTTTGGGTGGTGATTTGGGTGGATCGTATAACCCAAGAGCTCGGAGGCGAGCCGGAGGACTGGAGGACGAGTTTGGTGATGTCCTTCGCAGTGTGGAAAGGAGGCAAACCGGAAATGACGGATATGAGGAACTTCGTAAGAAGGGGAAGAAGGCAGATCTCCTCAGCCGAAGCAGAGACTCGTCCTCAAGAAAGCGGACAGAGTCCTTTGGGGATGATGTTGAAGAGGCTCGTAGGATGAAGAAACGGAGCAGGTTCGAGTTAGAGGCCAAAATTGCGAAAAAGAAGATGTTGCGCAAATGATGATTACATCCCCCCTCGTGTCGTATTCACTACCCTCACGTACGCATTCTCTGGATTGAAAATTTGCATATACGTTGCCCTTAGGTTCTTGCTTGGCTCTGTAGTTTGGGGTTTCCCGCGGTCCCGATCCGTACATAGTAAACAAGTGAGCATACACAAATAACTGTATACATGATTCCTAAATTAGGAACAATAGTTTGAGGTGGGCGGTATGCATTGTTTCAGGAAGCTATACAGACCTGCACGACATGGTTCTGTGGCTTTGACAGTAACCACCTCGCATTCTGTCTCTTCCCTCCCTCTTACTTTCTTTTTCGGCTGGCCTCCGTTTCTGTGGTCCCTGGAGGACGCCTTTATTGAACTTGTTGCAACACCATCGGACGCTATTTCAATTCGATCTATCTTCAGGAAGTTATGACCGACGAATCTCCTCCTTTTCTGCGACTTAGGACTATTGCTTTTAGTGAGCACCTCATGCTTCTGTAGTGAGCCGTCCAACTCACATGTTTGCAACAGGTTGTGTCAATTTTATTAGCTTTCTCTGGGTTATCTTGTACTCTATCATCATATTCTCGCAATGGGACCTTATGGGCGGACCCGAAAGTATGTCTCTCTCCTTCCACTTTGTCAGAGACTCTGAGTAAGGTATCGCAGGAGCCCTTATTGCGGTCATGTTGATTGCCAACGTCGTGACGGTTGTTACCCTACTGATCTTGTGAGTGTAGTGTCTCGTAAGCGGTTAACAAAGTTTGTTCACGATTCTAGATTGCTACTTGAATTCCGTATTTGGCTCGACATTGCACGGATACTCTTTCTGCTCGTAGCACAGATAGGTGTGCATCGAATTCAATAATGCTGGTTATGGAATCATTAAACCTGTTCCAGGAACTGCTGGTGCATTTGCATATTGGAGGCCGCGATTCCACTGTGAACAAAGACGTATGTGTTGCCTTGGATTAACCTTTCCGAACCGATGCTAATGTATCTACATAATTAGTTGGGGACCAGCAAGGTATCTGCGATGTGGTTTCGTATTACATCCTCACCACCAGTTGGATAGTTCCCGCCCTCTGTACGTCTAAATCTGATGGCCTGGCCAGCATCGACTGATTTATAAAAAAAGTACTCAGCTATCTTTCCGGTCTCGCGGTCAGATCGTACCGACACCGCTCTGCACAATCCCATCTGACACTTGACGACGAAAAAGCGAACCCGATCCCTAAGGACGACCTGCGTTCCGCAAGGCCATCACTCTTACCAATCATGACCAACTTCACGACTCCCATATCCTTGAGCTTTCCACCAGAGGCTCATAGCAAACCTCAACGCTCCGTAAATACGAGGCGCAGTGCCGTCTCTGCGTATTCTAAGTATTCTTCCCCGCCTGCAACCCCACATTCTGCCAGTGGAAGTCCAGGCCGATTATCAAAACGCTCACCGTTGGTGGATCTTGTATAGACGAATAATATGTATAATTAGTGTATGTTGTGGAATATATTCGCCGTGTAAGTTTGAGCACCGGTATGTACTCAATATGAGGATAGCAAACCAGATCTGCTGACTCCTGAGCGGATGCTGTTCGACGCCCACACACCGGCAGGCGCTGGCCGTCATTGTACATCAAATTTTGACGGAAGGTGACGTCTGCGCCGCTTCTCGTTGACCCCCGAAAAGCGAAGTGAGTTGGCAGCTCCTTCAGTACCCTCAACCAAGCTTGTGTGCCCTTTGTTGGTTCTCTTCTGAACAAGTTGGATCATCAAGAACTTTGCAACAGGGACAAACGCGAGCACGTGGACAAACTCGCAGCGCCAAACCAGTTTATAACCTTTTCAATCTTTGGGTGCAGGCCATACCTTACTGGTCAATCCCTCTCCGACCACCAACATACCATTCTGCTACGGCGGCAAACCTCCGATCCTTTCTTCACCATCCAGCAATCTGGAAAACACCCTCATGAGCTGGGAGTCGACGTCTGCTAAGGTACGCAAACCCTGCAACAATATAGTCCTTTCAATTGACGCTCACCGGCGTTTATAGGCGCAACTCAGATCGACCATTCAACGTCTGGGACAGCTGCAAGCGAAGAAAGATGCTGACGCCTCTATTACGCGCAAAGACATCGCAACTCTGTTACAACAGGGAAATGTTGCGCTGGCTCGCAGCAAGGCACAGAAGCTCATTCAGGAGGATTCGCTAGCTGATTTGTTGGAAGTGTTGGAGCAGCAAGTCGGGACCTTGTTGGATCGCTTCTCAGAGCTGGAACAAAGGTGCGTTCGCTCCGCTCTCGACAATCACTTATATGCTCAAGGATGCAGGTTGCCGCCGAGCCCGACTCTCCTCGAAGCGTCTTCGAGCATCATTTTCGCCGCCCCTCACGCACAAATTCGAGGTCTGCTTCTACTCCTTTCCCTTCGTTTCTCCTATGTTGACAACATTAGACCTGGATGTCGTTAGTAACTTGATCTCAGATCGGCTGGGACCAGAAGCTGCCCGTTCTGCCAGGGACAACAAGGATAGCTATGTATCCCCTAGGGTACTACGAGCCACATCAAGGCCGACTCCTAGTGCTGCACAACTGGACGCCTATCTGGAAAGGATTGCAAGAAGCTATGGGGTATCGTGGACGGCAGGACCTCAGCGGCAAGATTTGTGTGTTTAGGCTCGAACTGGATCACATCACAGTGTTAACGTCTTTTGGCAGAGTCAATCCACTTTCTGAAGTTCTGGACCCCTCCGCAGTATCTTCAATAGACATGACACGATTACAGCACCTATGTATCCGAGGTATGCGTTCATACTCTTGGCCTTCAATTTCCTTTTCGTTTATAAGGCGCCCCAGGCATTCCTGATGAACCTGGTTGGCTTCGTCCCAGGATCTGGAAGTGGGTTGAATGTTACATCCTTCTTGTTGACCTAACCATGCCGACATTTCGACAGACTATTTCTTAATGTCCTACCTATCGATAAGACTGCCTGGGGGAGAGAGATCACGAAGCAAAGAGACTCTTACTACGTTCGTCCCTAGCTTTGGCACGATAATGAGTACCTCACACCCTGTAGGACCTCGTTCGGCGACTTCTGCGGCCTTTTGCGAACCTTCCACCCCCTATCAAGCCCGTTTTTGGACCGGACGAAACGCTTCTCGAAGTCTACAAACACTTGGCGCGCATACCCGTTGAACTCTTTGGTCAACTGGAATCAGAGCCCGATGATTTGGATGCCTGTCCGTTGCATCAAGGCGCTAATGAGGATACCCACATACCCTTCGCAAATTGCTTGGACACACGTTTACAGCTCTTACGGCGGTTGGATGAAAGCGATCAAAACAACTCCACCATGTCCTCGACGCCTGAAATCAGACTGGAAACGAATCTTGATGTGACACCCGCAATCTCACTCACGGAATTCAATGCCCCTAATGACAATAACAATAACACGCCCATGACTTTACTATCATCCAGGTCTATTTCTCTTGGCAGCGCAAGCCAGAGGCATGCTTCCGCACTCCTTCGTCTATTATACATACATGCTTCCATTAATCCGGGAAATCTTTCCCCTTACGTTCCTTCACTACTCGTGCCGTTGTATACGGCACTTATGCAAGAGATCGAACCGGAAGACCTGGCACATGCTGAGGCAGACGCGTTTTGGCTCTTTGAAGCTTTTGTCGCAGAATTTGCCGAATTGGAAGACGAAGAAGGTTCTGATCTTTGGATGAAACGGCTTGGTGAGGTGCTAGGGCAAAAAGATGCTGAACTTCTAGAACTACTGGTGCGTTTCAAATCTGTCCCTCGTGCCAATGGTTCATTTAGTTTCCCCAGAATGACATGGGCCTTCATCCCTCTCTGCCACATTACTCTCGGTAGGTGAAGCAAACGCTTCTTTCATCCTCCTTGCTAATTACGCGTAGTCGATGGCTCTCTTCATTACTCACGCACACTTTACCTTTAACAGCCATTTACCCAGTTTGGGACGTTATGCTGTCTCGTCCGGGTCGGGAACGTGGCAAGCATCCGCGTCTCGATTCCTTGATCGAGATCTGCACGGCTATGTTGATTGGGGTAAAACCGCTCATTTTCAAGTATGTGTGACCCCTTTCCGGCCGCCCTTCATGGTTGATCGTTCACGACAGGCAGGGGAAAGTTTCAGGTCTCTGGGACAGAGGTCCCCTGGCTTCTTCAGCACAACCTGAGGAAGATTTTCTTGACGGCCTGTCGATTCTTCAGTCCTACCCTGTCGATTCACTGGGGGGAATAGACACCATCCTCCAGCTTATGGTGGACCCCGACCATAACCGGGTGTCTCATCCAACCAATGGCGTTGGGAAGAAAGATCAACCGGGATTGGGGGCTCGTCTCAAAGTTACGATGTGGAAAGGGTTCACGAACCAGATCGATTCCCCTGAGCGGTCTGATGATGAAGCCTCAAGCGGGAGTGAAGAGGAGGGAATTGACGATGGCAATGATACCGAAACCCCTGACAAGAGTCAGCAACCCAATAGCTTGACCTCCCGCATCGCCAACTCGGTATGGAGGGGAATCACTAACCAGTCCTCGATGGATACTCCTCCATCCCCTGTATTTGCGCCATCGCCAGAGGCATCCCGGCCAGCTACTCCCCCTGTTCCGTTCAAAAAACACCAAGGATCGTCACCGGAGCCCGAGCCACCGAAGGAAAATCCCACTTCTGCTCCCGCTAGTCTGTGGACGTATACAGAAAGACTGAAGGACTCTGATACAATGGCTACACTCGCCAAACTTGGTAGCAATTGGCGGGCGAAGGCGATGCTCTCCTCATGGGGGCGGCCAAGAGAGCCTGTATCCGCTCCACCTGCTCCACCCCAAGAGACCCGAAGCGCGGTGACCAGCCCCGTACAAAAGCCATTGGACCCGGAATTCAGGCGAAGCTCACTGCCAGCCTACGATCATACTGGCGCAGTTTACACTCCGCCACCCCGACCTGCTTTCTTCCGCAATCCCCGTGATAGCTTTATCCCCCCTGAAGCTGCAGCACTAGTATCATCTCCAACTGAGATGTCACATAAGGACGACTCCCCGAATAGCGAGAAATCGAGCGGGGGGCTGCTTGAGAAAACCCGTAGTCTACAATCGACCTTATTATCTCTGGCGAGGACACCATCACCCAAACCGCCACCACCCACGACACCCAAAGCTGCGCCGCGCCCCCTCCTCCTGAACTCATCTTCTTTGATCACCTCGCACAACAGCGGAAGATCGAGGGTTACACCTCCATCAACTGATGGTTATGGTGAGGATTGGGCGGACGTAATGAGGTTACGCAAGTCGCACCTACCTCGTGATTCCATGTCTTCGGTCTCCTCTCTGTCACCCTCTGATGCAATTTATCGAAAGCCAACTCGTTCAGAGCACGACTCGGACGCAAATAGTAGCCGGATTGTTCCCCTCAACCGGAGATCCGTTTCACCTATGGCCCCGGTGTTCAAGTCGTACCATTCTCGACCCCCGTCGAGTACTTCCACAGCTTCATCTGAACAGGCGGTGCCTTCAACTCCAGCAAAAGAGGATTCAAGGGATCGTCAAGATACCGTCGACGTCGCATCGCCCAAAGAGGAAGAAATTACGCCTAATGGCAAAGCCGATGCTCACATTCTCTCAGAACATGCTTCGCTTACCCGGAAAACGTATCGAAAGAAACCACAGACTGTTCTCCCAGGCGATACATCGGATTCTTCTGTTGGATACGTGAACTCCCGAGCGGCACGACTGAGGAGCAAACGCTACACACCTCGGCTGAGTAACCTTCACATTGACAACACAGCCGTCATGGAAGATACTAAAGCCTCCAGTCCGTCTAACCTGACCGTCCCGTGGCCTACTGAGGATCAAGAAATGGCCGCAACGCCAAGAGCTTCCGCGTTTGATTCAAATGCTCTCCCTCCCTCACCGCTTAAGTCGCCGAAAGTGAAGGAGGAGAGGCCACGAAAGATCTCCAATAATTCTCGACATCGTAAATTGTCTAACAGCAACCGCGAGGCTGTCCGCCGGAGATCAGATAGTGCGGCAGAGGACGGGGATGATGAGGGTTATGACGACCTGTTGAGTGCATACGAGAGTGAAGAGAATAGCTCGTTGGTATAGTTCGGTCGCTCGCTTTTTCTCGCTGAACAATACTTTCATTTTGTTGTATTGACCATGTTCAAGCTCTCGATGTAATAGTGCTATCCTGGGTTCTTGTTGACGTTTACAGGACTTTTGGGACCGCTAAGTATGGTATGTTCAATTTGCATATTTGTAAGATGAACGGTCGGACCCCGCTCAACCGAGCAAGCGTTTGAGAAGTTGATAGTACTTGTTCGCATAAGTATTCAAGATCGCTAACCCATTGCGGAGAAGACTGTCTGTTGCTCTACGATCTCTACGCCGTTGCCTTCCTCTCAACACTATCACCTATGACCTGACAAAGAACATACATACTCAGTGCATGTCAACCGCTTGCTATGCTGGTCGAGTGTCCCAGAGAATGCATCAAGTCTCAATATCTCGATATCTGCAACGGCTTGGGACAGTGCTGCTCGCCGGAAATGGAACGCCCCAAAATCTTCCCCCGCAGGCAGATGTAGTTACAGGCACACATGTAACTCCATGCTGTCAAGCTTCCTTGGTCCCCACTCAGACCCATGCGTTGCAAGGCAAGTGTTTCGCATGTCGAGCCCCTCATCATCACCACCATCATCATGATCGTATATGTAAACTGGGGCATCATTGCACGCACGACTTAGGACTATGTTGGAAGGGAATGACAAAGAGGCGAAAGAGAGCGTTTCCGCGACTGCAAAGACCTAGGCACAGGTTTAGCAATTCCCCCGCCCTGTCCTCTGTTTGAAAACATGCATACTTGGACGAAAGCTCTCACCAGTGTTGAATCATGACCGTGTTACCCAACACCACCTTGTATCCGGGTCGATGCGTCTATTTTCCTCCGTGTGCGCAAAACAACCCCGTTCCCGTCCACGACTGAGGCGCATGGTAGCGGGACGGAACGCGTATGCTTGCCACGGGTATTGGCGCCTGTATCTCCTTATAACAGGGAGGTCTTGGACGAAACCCAACCAGAAAGAAACAAGAAAGACGTCCTACATGCAACAAGAACGAGAGCAAGGTGTCGCTGTGTTCTGGGACTTCGGTAAGTTCGCCCAGAGTTTTGCTCCCTCTGTAATTCTGACAGCTGCCGTTAATCAGAGACCGCTCGGGTCAAATCCCTAGTTTCCGGCTACCAGGTGGCTAAGGGTTTACGAGATGTTGCCAACGCCTTTGGCCTCGTCAAGTACATTCGGGCGTATCTGGATGTGGCGAACCAGAGTCATCCCAAGTTTCCTTCCTTGCGGAGGGAACTGCATGCATCTGGCATCACGATCGTAGATTGCCCAACCCTCTCGAGAAAAGACGTCGCCGACAAAGCCATGATAGGTACGTTTATACATATATGCCAGAGGTAGTGCTTAACTAGAGAAATCCATAGCGGACATGCTTACATTGGCGATGGACGAGACCTCCCCCCGCACCATTATTGTCGCTACTGGAGATCACGATTTATCCTACCCACTTGCTGTCCTACGACTTCGAAGATTCAAGATCGTCCTCGTTTGCCCCTCTGATGCCCATGAAAGCTTGCTCATGCAAGCTGATGACAACGTCAACTGGAACAGGCAGGTCCTGGGTCTCGACGAAAGCAATGACCCATTGGGCTCCTCTTCGTCCACCTCTTCTTCGTCTTCTAGCAGTACTTCCGACTCTTCTGCCCTCTCGTATGGCATGCCTCTCCCTCCCAATCATGGCATACGCAGATCGACCAAGCCTAGGACCGGTCCCGTAAAAGCTCAAACTCCCAGATCCCTGACCCCCATTTCTCGTCAGACCACTGGTTCAGAGAGCCGGGTCCCACGAGCTGAGAAGGGTTGGCCTAGATGGGACCACGGAGATAGCGTCAATGGAACGGGTACATTGTCGGCAGCTTCTTCTCTGGATTCTCCTCGGAGAGCCACAAAGGAGCTTTCTAACGAAGCACCGGCCGTTACAGTTAACGGGCTTGCTGCAGGCAACGCTTCTATACTTTCCGCAGGGCCAACGTCGGGAGCAGAGCACACGACGACCAACCCACGATCCAGGACTCGCGCTGGAACACTACCTTCTACTTATCATTTTCCTCCTGCACTTCCTCGTCCTCTGGAGGAGACACCAGCTGCCTCGGTCGAGGCTCCGATTCAGATGAAGTTAGAGTCTACCACTAAGACGGGCGTTCCATCTCCTCAGTCTTCAGGAGGTTTCTCAATTGTCGACCATCCAAGCGCGCATGAGCTGCAGACAAAGGATCGAACACCCCTTCCGACTAGCATTGGTTCTCATATCGCTTCGACGCCGCCACCTGCCATTGTGCGCGACGATTCAGCTCCTGCCAGTCCTTCCCCTCCCACCCCTCCAGCTGTGATCACTGATTCCTTCCGGACAGTTTTGTCCTCGACGCCAACTACTCCTCCTGGAGTGACAAATGAGGCATCTCACCCGACGGAGACAACTGCTGCAAACGGCACCGCGGCGATGCCCACAGCTATCATTACGCCGCTTGGACCCTCCGCCCCAGCTCCTGTGCATCCGACCGACTCGCCTCCGGCAACGACAGGGGCGACTAGCTCGGTTGCGGCACCCGTGAACCCTGCTATGCCACCCAAAGCAACGGTGCCAGGGGCCACTACCTCAATACCAGTCTCTGTGACCTCCGCTGTTCCAAAAACCTCACCAGGGATTACCCGTCCCTCTCTTGCCCCCTCTCCATCGATACTTCGGAGTGCCAACCGCCCTTTATCAGAGCCGGTGAATCGAAGTAGTGCAGAACCTAATCCCCCAAGATTGGTGCCCGAGAGATACCGTGTGCTGGTGAGGCGTTTACAATATCACCGTAAAAACGGTGAGCCCTGGCCGAACCAAAGCATCGTCGCGAGTGAAATTATTAAAGGAAACCCTGACTTCTATAAGTCTATCGGGGTGAAGAAGTGGGGAACGTATGCCTCCAGTGCCGCCGAGGCTGGGATCGTCAAATTAAAGGGAACGTGGATCTCACTCACAGAGGAATGGATCGATGCCGTTGTACCGTGACATGTTTTCACTTAATGGTCTTTATCATACTTCCGCGATTATTGTATCATTCCCCCTTGCACTATTCTGTCGTAAGAAAGGCTGTCGACATCTTTGCGTGTCTTCTTCTAGAGAGCCTCGCGTTTCCCTCGGATAGCCATGAGTTCATCGCTTGATTGGCACTTCGGCACGGGTCTGACGAACGCCCACCAAGAAAGTTCCGTTCACCCTACTTTGCTTATCCCTCTGACTGCGAGTTTGAACAAACGTGCATATTGGGCCTGGGCAGCTAGAAAGGCACTTAGCCTTCAGTTTTTCATCATGCTAGTTGGATGTGTTTTATGTTGTAGGCGCCACTCGTCCCTGAGTTAACACCTGTGGGAAGAACGATAGTAGATCAACAACAGCCTTCTTGGGGGGTCAAACGGCGTTTTGACGGCGCAAGTCAGTTGCCGCGCAGCTGGGAACAACGTTGTTACACTCGCCATTGTAGGCGCCTCTTTCTCTTTGTCTCCACTCATGCATAAACATACCCGCAATGTTGCAATTTTCTGGGATTACGGTCTGAGCCACATATCCTGTTCTATCTTGTCTGTGCTGATCACTCTATTTGGCAGAAAATTGCCCCACTCCGACGAATACTTCTGGCTGGGAGGTCGTGAAAGAGATTCGCCGGGCGGTGCAGGCCTATGGCTGTATCAAGGTGTTTAGGGCTTACCTTGAGTTGCCTGAGCATTCTGGTTCTCCAGAGTCAAAGCCGCTGAGGTCTCTTCAGCTCCGTTCCGAATTACAAGCCTCCGGTGTATCACTCACAGACTGTCCACATAATGGGCGCAAGGACGTCGCAGACAAGATGATACTTGGTTCGTAGACTCATTCGTCTGTTGAATGCCAGCATGTTCAGATAACTTCGCCTAGTCGATATGATGGCTCATGCCATCGACAACCCCGCCCCATGGACTTATGTCCTGATATCTGGAGACAGAGACTTTGCCTACGCAATCTCTGTGCTGGGACTCCGTGGTTACCGCGTCGTTCTATTTTCTCCTTCAACAGCTCATATAAGCTTGAAGTCGCAAGCCACCACGTGTTTGGACTGGAATGATGTTCTGAAGAAGCTGAAATCCGGTTCGTCCCGCAAGCCAGGGCAGGACTCGGAATGCCCGCCCACTTCTCAGTCTGTTCCCTACAATTCGTCGACTGAAGGACCGCTGCGTTCGAAAAGTCCGTTCAGGGGAAGGAACTCATGCTGTTCAGATAATGGCGATTTTGACCTCGACAACGGCGACGTGGACATCATAAATTACCTCAAAGCGCGCCGAAGCCGCCGCCGCTTGTCGATGTCGTCAAACGGTTCTCAAAGTATGGTCTCCGAATTTTGTCAAGATACCACTACGCATACGGCCTATTTCTCCGCCCGGGAAGAACCCGTATTTTTCCCGCCGCCAGCTTCTGTTGCGAAAACTGGGTATAACACCGGCTCAAGCTCTTCCTCTTCTGTCCATGCCAGTCAACAAACAGGAAGAACGACTTCAATACCTGGGGATCCCTCGTGGGCGAACCCACCGCGACTTCTATCTGAAACCCCGAATAGCCTGCCGACGACCACACCACTCATCAAGCCCAGTACTGGACATAGCCCAAAGGCGAACCCACCGCGACTTCTATCTGAAACCCCGAATAGCCTGCCGACGACAACACCACTCATCAAGCCCAATACTGGACATAGCCCAAAGTTGCACCCATCTTCTCCAAGTAACCCAGCTGGTCCCGCCCAGCTTCCTACCATTACCTCGTCGCTTTCGAAATCTCCTGTCCCAGAGGTTTTCCGGCCATTGGTTAGGTTGCTTCGAGAGTATCAAGCGAAAGGCTTTGTACGTCCTTCAAAGACGGCTTTAGCCGAGAAATTAGACCAGACTCGTATATACTCACAAGCGAAAGTCGATAAGTTCGGTCAGTATATCGCTCTGGCCGAGAAATGCAGGATCGTGACCCAGTCCGGAGATTGGATTACATTAAGACCCGAGTGGTCTTGAGTCGTGTCGAAAGTGTCTGCTCAGGGGCCGGGGGAGCTTATCTCATCAATTACCTCGATCTATATTCAAAGTATCTCTGCGTCGCTGTCACCCAGTTCGTAAGTACGAGTGTACCATATATAGGTGGTTGTTTATGTTGTCGACTTATTGTATGTAAATATCCTGTATGATTGTTTGTGCATGTATATCGTTACACCTACTGGCGCCCATCAGTCTGTGAGCGTTGCCATATGAATGAACTTCTGAGAATCCCCATCATATGTGTCACGTATTTTAAGCGCGGCATAATTGAACCGCACAACTATAGCATGTTTTGTTTGCTTTCCTGCTCGTAGCACCTAACAACATGCAAGGCCCAGCGGGGGACATAGCTGTGTTCTGGGACCTAGGTGCGCTCTTCATTACAACTTAGACTAGAGCTTGCGTTTACAAGCTATCAAGATACATGTTCCATTCACCCCTCAATCTCTGGCTACGAGACTGTCAACAAAATCCGCGCTTTATCCCAAGATCTGGGTATTGTCAGGAATTTTAGGGCCTATGCGGACCTAGTAGGCCTGAGGATACCAGGTGCCTTCCAGCTGAGGTCAGAACTTCAATCATCTGGGGTATCCCTGGTCGATTGTCCTGCCTCAGAGCGAGGGAGCATTTCAAGCAAAACTATGATAGGTGAGTGCCACCTCACGGCACGCACCTTGCACATGCTCATGGCCGACACTCAGTTGATATGTTTGCTCATGCTGCGGACAATCCTCCTCCTGCAACTCTCTTCGTCATCGCCGGAAATAACGACTTGGCCTATGCGATCTCTATCCTCAGACTGCGACAATATCGAGTGGTCCTGGTCTGCCCCAAGGGCCGCGTGGGACAGCATTCTCAGGCGTCACTTTACCTTGATTGGTTCCGCGATGTTCTGGGCAGTGACTGCACCATTGCAGATAACCCCTCTCGTCCTTCTCAGGAGTCACAACAAACCAGGTCGAATACCTTTAGTATGACGAGCGGCCTATGTCCCACAAATGCGCCGAGCCAGGATGGGACCTCGTCAACCTCCGGACGGTCGGACTACAAAGCGTTGTCCGAGCACCCTTCTTCTGTTGCCCTTCCCTCCCGCGAAGGTCTGGATGAATATGCTCCCCATCATCGAGATTTCGATGACCATTGGTACGAGGAAGAGGCGAATGATGCTCCAGCTCATGTGGAGTTTGTGCCGCCCAGCCCGTCGATAGAAACCAACGGCTTGCAGTCTCAGGGGAAGGAAAGGCTGGAACAGTTGAACACAACCTTATCTGAACAAAGCGTGAATGCTGAAATCCAGCGCCCATTATCAGCTCCCCCCTCTTACTCGAGCTTCTCTGCTGCACCAAGCCCATCGTCCGAGGATCTGTATACTTCCCTAGCAATGAGAGATTTTGGACCACCTCAGTACATGCAAGACCAGACTCTTGATTGGGATATCGTAGAGGAGCTTCAAGAATCAGATCATCCAATATCGCAACCTCATTCTCCCGCGAACACGTCAACGAGTACGATCACCCCACGAAACTCGAGGGTTACCCCTCCCACCCCTCCTTCAACACACCAAGCTCCTGTAATGCCCGACTTCCTGGGTGTTACGACACCGTCTATCGCACCAGTACCGGACCCATGGGAGTCAAAGTCACCCACTCCAGTCCCCACGCCAGATTTCTCACCCCCAGTGACCCCAAGGCCTATAATACCATCTCTTTCAGAAACACCGTCTTTGCCTTCTGAATTGCCGTCGAAAAGCGTGGCATCAACCGCACCTCAGCCAAAGTCAACACCGCCACGAGTCGAGTCCACTTCGACTTCCTCCACGCCAATGTCTGTCTCCGCATCAGTACCAGCACCGGCACCGGCACCAGCGCCGATACCGGTTCGTCCCCCAGCGCCGGATGTTGTTCCCCCTCATTTCGTACCTCTCGTACAAAAACTCCAGGAGTCCACTGCCAATAATAATAATCCTAAACAATTCAGACCTGGAATTGCTGCGATGATGACCAGCATGCACGGGGATTCCATCCAGAATGCTGGAGCTTCGGACTTTAAGCAATACATACAGCTGGCCGAGCGGGCGGGCATTGTAGAACTGCCTGGACCAGAAGGGGGGTCTTGGGTGGCTTTGCGGCCCGAGTTGTATGAGTATAAATGCACGGTTGAATAAGTGCATGGTTTAGGATGGTCGATGAGCTTGGACTCTTCCAATGCGTAGGTACTTATTTTGCACCCGGACCAAATTTCGCAATTCTTCAGGTTATGCTGTTACATTCAGTGTCGTATGTACGAGTGTATACGTTGCTTCGGCCTATTTTAGCTTGTATTCTTTTCCCCACGATAGTTTTGATCGATCCAACCAAGGGAATGTCTCGCGTTGACGTTGCTGCACTCTTGATTACCATCTTTCGACATCGGCCACGGCTTAGCTTGGGTCATGCCTCAGCCAAAGATCAGGGTGTTTTGGGACTTGGGTATGTACTTGACACGACTTGAACTCTCAGAACCAACAGTACTCTGGATCTACAGAGACATGCCCGCTGCCTATATCACATGCCTCGCCTTGGGAGATATTGAAAGACATCAGGCAATTTACTGGCCACTTCGGGGTAGTTACGAATATCAAGGCGTATTGGGATAGGAACAAAGCCCACAATGCAGCGGCAGACGGAACTGACCCCCTTCGAGTCGCAATGATTTCTATGGGCATAAATCTTGTGGATTGCTCGTTGGTGCAAGGATATACTAAAGATTCTCCGACGAGGATGTTAAGTGGTGAGTCGTATGCTCCGATCATAAGCCTCAGTATAATAATCCTGAGTTTCGGCGGCTCCCAGCGGACGTTTTGGTCTCAGCTATCGACGAACCAATAAACGAGTCGGATATACCAACCAGGGACATAATTATGATTCTTTCGGGAGATGAAGGTGTCCTCTATCCTATCTCCCTCCTCATGTTCCGCAATTACACTGTTTTCCTTGTGGTCCCGGACGAAAACACTAGCATTCAACCATTCCAGGCGACTAGGATATTCAACTGGCATGGAGACGTTTTAGGTTCCAGGTTGAGAGAAACGGCATCCATCCGACTCTCTGCTTCGGAGTTCTCCAAGCCTCGCGGAGAGAATCCCCATGTCCAGTACGTTCTAAAAGGACTTCACGCGAGGAGGCCGACATCCCCACTGAGCACATCTGCTAGTACACATCCCTCGGCGTACCCGTCCTATTCAAAACCAGTCACGTCGGGCTCTACTCCTGCAGCAACTCCAAAAAGCAGCGTCAGGTCCCTACCTACATCCGAGCATTCGGCTTCCCGTGCTCCTTCAGTTCTTTCCAAAGCTCTTGTCAACGGCTTTGGCGGCGCGTCTCGTGGTGGAGGCAGTACCAGCGGTTCGTGCTTGGTTAGTTCAATTACCCGCGCATGGATGCTCAATCTTTTTTTCAAGTAGCAGAACCTGAAGAAAGTGTGACCTATGTTCAAGGAGCGAGTGGTGACTGGGGGCCGATCGGCGGTTGGAATGCTGGTGATGGTTGGAAGGCCGGTGGCGATTGGGAGATGGCTAGCAGCGGCTGGACATCGGAACGAACCGCCGAACCCAAGACAGCAGGAACGAAGAAACCCAAGCCAGACACGTCAAAAGGTTTTGGTCCAAGCCGCCAACCAGAATCTGTGAATATAGAACCAGACCTGGAACCCCAGTCAGAGGTGCCAAAAGAGGTTCCCTTGTCTGTGTTTGAGCCACTCGTGCAGGTTTTGCGAGAGAGTAAGAAACGGTCGATGGGAAGGTCAAAATTGGGAGAGGAGCTCTCGAAGCACAAGAGCACATACAAGGCCGCAGGAGTGAAGGGGTTTGCTGAGTATATCGCCCTCGCTGTCTCAAAGGAAATCGTCATAGCAGGTGGCACTGACAACAATCTATATGTTAGATTGCATCCTAAGGTAAAGAATGCGCAATAAAGTGGGCGACTATGTATGCACTGGGTGAATTTTGGAGGCATGCATTTCTGAGTTGATAGATTCTGATAGATTTGTGCAGAACTTCTTTCAGCTTGCGCAGTTTCTGCATGAGTTCGCGTGGCCAAAATCGAAATTGCCGCGAGGCTGCGATCAAAAGGGTGTGAAGGTTCTGGTATGAAGGAAGTAATGGCTTGTGTATGCTTGTCTCTTGACCACCAGGGGCCATCCATCATCAATATCCCAGGAGCTCAGCGCTGCTATGCCTCAGCCGAAAATCAAGGTATTCTGGGATCTGAGTGTGTATTCGGTTACAATCCATGCCATCGCGACGCTCATCGCCCTATCATCTCCAGTGTCCTGCCCACCCCCACCGATATATGAGTCTCCTTGGGAAGTATTGCAGGATGTCAGGCTATTCACTCGCAACTTCGGCAGCGTTACAAGCATAAAGGCGTACTGGGACAGAAACAAAGCTCAGCATGCTGATGCCAACGCCGACCCCTTCCGAGCGGCGACACCCTCCATGGGGGTAAACCTCATAGACTGCTCCACGATGCAAGGGTACACCGGAGACGCATTGACGAAAATGCTCACAGGTATGCTCAAATTCGATCGACGAATTTGATCATGACCGTTCTCTGATTGGTTCCGATGACTGTCAGTGGATGTTTTGATCTCGGCCATGGACGACCCAGTAAATGTAGACGTCCCAGAAAACGACATCATTCTAATCATTTCGGGGGACGAGAGTGTCCTACACCCAATTTCGCTCCTCATGTTCCGCAATCATACGATCTTCCTCACCGTGCCGGATGAGAAGGATAACATCCAACCTTTCCAGGCTACCAGAGTCTTCAAATGGCACAGAGATGTTTTGGGCTACAAGTTCAACTTAAGCCCAGAGCCTACATCTGTGCCCGTTGCGGAATCTCCAGAGCCTCCATTGGAAGGGTGGCTTGTCAACGGAACGCACATTCCTCAGTCGAACCCCGAGTCGATATCTATGCCCGTTGCGAAGTCTCCGGAACCTCCGTCGGAAGGATGGATCGTTAATGGAATACGCATTCCTCAGTTGAACCCCGAGTCGATATCTATACCCGTTGCGAAGTCTCCGGAACCTCCGTCAGAAGGATGGATCGTTAATGGAACGCGCATTCCTCAATTGAGCCTGGACACCACGACAATACCCACATCACCATCTAGCCCGTCGGGGCCCAATACTGGCACCTCTGCGTACAAGTCCCCTCCTAGGCCAGCCAAGCCAATCGCCACGGCCACTACACCAGCGACATCAGGGGGCAGGCCCGGATCTATTCCCTCACCTGAGCCATCAGCTTCTCGGGCGCCTTCAGCCCTCAGCTGGAGCTCCGGACCTGCTACTACGGGCAGGAGCTTCAGATTTATGCGCGATGAGGGTGTTATCAATGATTTGAATACGAGCACCTCGGGCAGGCCCGAGCAAGAGTCGGGCAAACGCCGGGAGGGTTCCCAGTTGCCGCCGGGTCCTGAGGAAGATGCAGTCGACGATTGGAGGGCGGCTGGCGATTGGAAACCGGGCAACCCGAGCGCTGGTTGGGAGATGACCGACGTGGACTGGTCTTCAGAGCCAAAACCAGTACCCAAAGTGGAGCGAAACACGCAATCAGCCAAACCAACGACGCCGAAAGTCCCTCCGCCCCGCGTTCGAACTTCCGGACCAGCGAAGTCGCCGAGGTCCTCGACGTCGGGAGGGAAATTTTCAGAATCAGAAGCACCCATTGACCCCCCCTTGTCTGCCTTCGAACCTCTTTTGCAGGTTTTACGAGACACTGAGACCCATACGATGCTGAGGTCTCAGCTCGGGGAGCAACTGGCGAGACGGCACAGGGGTCTATACCTGGCGGCAGGAGTGACGAAATTGGCTGACTACGTTACCCTCGCCGCCAAAAAGAACCTCGTCACTTTGATCGGTGAAGGCAACGACCAGCGAGTGAAACTCAAAAAACAGTTAATATAAGATCGACTTGCGGTAGTGCCACAGCTGCTTCTTGTTGCGCAAATGTTTCAGAGTTACAAAGTTTGCCCGCCAATCGCTTTCGTGTTTGAGTACCTTCGTTGATTCTTCTGTGCTCCTCCACTCGGAACAGTTTCTTGCTTCGAAATAACCAAGCTTTGCTTCTGTTGGAGCTTCCGACAATACAACTGTACTATGTAGGCCACATATCAATACAGAAGAATGTCTCTAGTAATTAATGTCTCCTCCACAAGGTATTACATTTATCGCGTTTAAGGTGGGCCCTGCAAGTACTCTTCCACAGATGGGCTTGGATTGGGACCGTGATATCTTATTTTGGCATATTTTAGCGCGAGACTATTCCACATGATCAACTGACTCTTAAGATTGCCGCCCGCAAATGCCCACGCTGGTCTCTCGTTGTAGCTTGCTTCAGAGTTGATATCCATTGACTGCCAGACCTGAAGTCCTTTTAGTTCGCAGATATGCCCCAACCCCGGATCAAGGTGTTCTGGGACCTCGGTAAGCGGGCCACACATGCTCACCACTGTAGCATTCCCCTGATCTGAGTGTATTATTTCCTCTAGAATCCTGCCCACCGCCACCAGCGTATCCCGGCTCACCTTGGGACTTGTTAAAAAGCATCCGACTATTTACGAGTCGGTTTGGAATTGTAACAAGTATCAGGGCGTATTGGGACCGGAACAAGAGCCAAGATTCGGGGGCCAATGCTGGTCCTCTTCGGTCTACCATGCCCTCCATGGGCATAAGCCTTGTCGACTGTTCTTTGGCAGAGGAATACAGCGGGGACGCTCTTGCGAGAATGCTCACAGGCAAGCTCTATAACTGCAGCCATCTTCAAAACCTAATTCCATCTGCACATCCTAGTGGACGTCTTGGTATCAGCCATCGACGACTCAGCGAATGCTGACGCGTCGGGGAAGGACATAATAATGATTTTTTCGGGCGACAAAACTATTTTACACCCAATTTCACTTCTTATGTTCCGCGGTTACACAATCTTTCTAGTTGTTCCAGACGACAACGACAGCATCCTGTCGTCCCATGCGACCAGGGTCTTCAGCTGGCACACAAACGTCTTGAAACCAAAGTCAAGCTCGAGTCCAGAGTCGGCACCTGTGCCCGTTGCGGAGCACTCGAAGGCTCACGCGCCGAGTTCAGGCGGCATGCGACCTTCTCCAAACCTCAACGGCACAAAGGCCACTCTGCCGATGTCCCCACCGCAATCATCTAGCAGTATGGCACCCTCACGTCCTATGTCGCCACCACCAAGTGCTGCTCCCTTTAATACGATGTCCCCACAACATCCATCTCGCAGTATAGCTCCATCGCAGCCGATGTCTCCACCCAAACAACCCAGCAGCCTTGCTTCTTCATACCCTATGTCTCCAAGAATGTTCACCGCAGCCACTAGTCCCGCAGCGACGCCAAAGACCAAACTTAGGTCCATCACCGCATCCGAACCTGCGGGTTCTCGCGCTCCATCAGCCTTGAGCATGAATGCTGAAGCTTCCGCCTCTAATTTCGGTTTTGCTCGCAACAGAAATGCTCACAAGGGTTCGACCACGTCATCAGATATCCGTGCACAGATGCTGGATCAAATTTCTCCAACTCCACCCCAAGCGAAAGAGGTCCAGGATGCGAATGATGATTGGGGAGTAAGCCCGGGTTGGAATGACAATGGAGCCTGGGAGATGGCTGGCTCAAGCTGGCTATCTGAAGCGGAACAAAAGGCAGCCAAGCAAAAACCTGCGGCCGCACCTGAGGTATCAAAACCCATTCAACCCACAGCTGAGGGCAGGGATGCTCTTCCGTGGACTGAACCTCAAACAGAGACGCCACAGGTCGGGGATTCCGCGTTCGAGCCGCTCTTGCAGTTCCTGCGAGAGGCTCGGGCCGAGGGAAAAACAACCGTATTAAGATCGCAAGTAGGGGGTGTGTTGGCGAAGGATAAGGCTGTATACAAGGATGCAGGAGTGAAAGGATTCGGGGAATACATTGCCCTTGCCGTAGCGAGGGATCTTGTTGCTGTGGGCGGTGAAGGTGGCAAAGAGTGGGTAAGACTGAGGTCTTGGGTCTAAATCAGCTCATGACCCATGCATACATCCAACACGTTATGGTGAATGTATCATATACTATGCTTTGTCTATAGTAGTCCAGATGTTCAATGTATCCTCATCTGACCATAGACTGTCCAGTAACTTGGCAAGCTTCCCCTTGACCTCTTCGTCTATGGAAGACTCGTAGGGATCTTCGGGCAAATAAACGATTTTGCGGTCATGGATTTCGGCAGAGGGATGTTCCGAAATGGCTTGCGCTAGTTGGGCAACACGTTCCGGTGGGCAGTACAACTGCACATGAGCAGCGGAGATGAACACAAGAGAGGAATATCATTGGGAACGGAATGTAACAGACCTTCATGAGCTGCTTGCCCTCTTCGTCCGAGTCCACTATGTCACAATCTTCCATGTCATTTAACGCGATGTCGAGAATCGCATCCCGTTCAGCAGGGTTCTGTCGGGGGAATTTCACGTCCACGCGACCAACTTTGTGGAACATCCACATGACGGAAGCCTTCTGGACTCTAGGAAAAGAGTATCAGAAGAGACGAATGCTTATAGTGAAGGGGCATCAGACCCATGGTCATTGAAGATTTCTCTAAGGTTAGCAATAGTACGCTTCGGGTTGTCCGTCAAGGACTCTCTGAATGGGGATCGCAGTCAACGAAGCGAAATGACTTCCAGGACGAACGTGCGTACATGAGGATGCCCACAGACTCGAAGGCCAACGCCTCATACGTCACGACTTCACCCTTCTTGCTCTTACCCTGTGCCTAATGGCTGACTGAGTGTGGCGTTGTAACGAGAACGAAATGAGATGCATACTCGTTCAATTGCTCTCTCGATGTTATCTTTCGGCACGTCCTGGTCTTTGGCCTTCTTTATGACAGCAGCAAGTTGTGAGTTGAGATTTGGCTCTGCAGAGCCGCCACCTGGGGAAGTCCGTTTTGATATGTTCAAGTTATTACGGTGGGAGCATCAGAAAATACTTCGGATAGCAATGGCGATGTCCTAGTCATATTCACGAGTTCACATTTAAGTTTCCTCATCTGTACTTTGAAACTCACTCGTGCAACCCGACTAAGCAACTGTCCTCTCTGCGCGTCATTGACGCCTTTCTTTTCCTTAATTTTCGACCACTAATTCACTGAGTCATTAATTTCCCTGTCAAGCGTGAATCATGGCACACATCTCACTTTGTTGTGACCCGCAAGGATAGATTGTGTCGTCGAAAAGGAACGTCGGCAGCAAGTCGAACGGAAGGTCGGAAGCGCGAGTCTGAGCATCGGAAAGGAAATGATTTAAAATGCCAAGTTCACACGCGTCCGCGTCTCATTACTCCCGACGCGTGCGAAGATCATCTTCCGTTCCGCCAATACAACCTGATCGTCTTTCACAATAATATTCCTACAACATACAGTCACATTTATACTCAAGAGTCTGTTACATATTCCAATTCTGATCCTCCTTCACCATGCATGATGACCGCCATTAACAAGAATGCTGGAAGGACAAACGTCAGATATCATGCTTGGACCCTATGGGGACTCCTGACGTACTCGCTGCCGGTGCAGAAGGAAGATGCATCGCTGGCCAACCATGTAACCACTCCCCGTAATTCGTCACTTCGTCCGATACGGCCTATGGGGTTTGAGTTGGACCATTTCTCAAGGAGGTGAGGTTCCTTCTCGAGATACGCTGCTGTCATCCTGGTCGAGTTCAATTAGCCGGGAAGTTCTCATTCTTCAGGAAGAAGAGAAGCATAAGTTCACGTACTTTGTGTAGATGTGCCCTGGAGAGAGCGTGTTCACGCGAATGTTCTTCTTGCCTAACTCACAGGCCATGCTCCGAGCCATTTGCAGGACCGCGGACTTGCTGGTGTTGTATGAAGTCCATGCGTGGTCCTAGGATGGGCAAGTTCAGCCGTAGGAGCTATTTATTTCTTCTGATCGTTGACACACCCTATTCGTTATTGTCCCCGACATAGATGCAATCAAGATAATGCTTCCCGGATTTCCGAACCTAGCCATCTGTCTGCCAGCAGCCTGTGCAGTGAAGAAGCATCCATTCACGTTCACGTTCATCACCTAGCACAAAAGTTTAGCACCAACCCCACTAAGGAAACCACATTCACATTCAAACTCACATCTCTGAACTGTTGTGCGGGATACTCCAAACAATCAGTATGGCTCCTCAAAATACCCGCCGCGGCAATGCAAACGTCCATTCGCTTCTCCTTATCCCCAATCTCCTCGCCAACTTTCCACACCTTCGCCTGATCAGTCACATCAACACTGACATATTCCAACCTCGAACCATTCCCCATTTTCTCCACATACTCCTTGGTCTTCACCCAATCATCTGACGGCTTCTCGGGTAAATCCAAACAATATATCGCCCGTGCCCCAGCTTCGCATAGTGCCAAAGCCATTTCCAGGCCAAGACCACGGTTACCCCCTGAGACGATACCAACCCGATCCGTCAGCGCAAACTCGTCAAATATTTTGGGACGGGGTTTGATGCTGGGGTCAACAGCTGCTTCAGCAGCAGCGGCCACGCCGATAGGCGCAAGGCGTGATTGGGATTGAACGAAATTATGTTCTTTGCCAGAGTCGCAGTGGTGTAGCCTTAGCCCCTGTCGCTGCTGCGGAACTGCGAAGGCGCTTCTGAACGCGGGTGCGGTGAGCGTCCTGGTAAGGCGAGAAGTGAGTCTGATGTTGTGAAGCATTATTCGAAGAGGGGGGTGCTTGAACAATTGGGGGTTATTTATATATGAAGCGTGGGTGGCGAGAATGGTTCAGCTGACCACGGGTGACCAACCACACTTGTTAACCAGAGAACTTCGAGAAGCCTTCTCCTGTGCAGGATCACGTATTCGTGGAGACGCACGAGGTTTTATTGATTGAATTCATGATCAGCACTCCCGTAAGATAGGTAATTGAAACCACACAGAATGTACAAGCCGAAGGTTACATACAAAGCCCTAGATACGAATACATAGAAAAGGATATGATACAACTGACAGATAACAAGAAGCGAACAAGAGGTCAGGGTGAGTGCTTGGGTACATGAATGACCCAGGGCGTAAGTTTGGCAGATAATATTCGAATGAGCGAACCACACTGCCACTTGGGGTCCTGTCCTTGCCATTGGTCGGTCAAGTGCAAAATCTTGTTGTCTTCGTCCAAGTCAACAATAATGACGGACTCGACAGTCTTTTTTTAGGGTTAGGTACGTTATGAGCACTTCGAGAGCAGATAGTACAACCCACTTTTTTGCGACCAAATAAGCGAGTCGTATATTCTTGGACCTGGTAATATACGAGACGATTCGGAGAATGCGTGGAGGACATGACTCGAGTGGATATGTTCACTGAGTTCGAGAATAGTTTGGGCTGCAGTAGGCTGAGTATGTGTGACTCTCAGGAGAAACGAGTGGCCATACCATAGCAAACCACTGCGAAGGGGACGTCAGGAGAATAACATGAGCTTGGAAGGCAATAAGGCGTACCTGGGCAGCATATTCATCATAGCCTTTACAAGTGCTAAAGGGGTCCTGTGAACGTTATCAAATACGTATACCAAGACCAAGATGCAAGTTTCATTTACCTCAAAAGTCGCATCTTTCCTCCAGGATCTCTCGAAGATTTCTACTGTTGGACGACAACAATATAGTTCAATAAGGTCCTGCATGACACGTGCATGGTCGCCCTTCAGATCTGTGTGCGCTTCGTTGGCAGTACTGCTCCTCCTCCGATGGTGAACAGGTCCGGAATCTACCTTTACGCCAGAATAATGCGCAGCGCCAGCAACGGATTCGATGAGTGCTGGGGTTGGGATTACATGGGGTAAGATCTGAGGGTGGTGAATTATAGATGGGGGAGAGGGTGAGCGAGGAGGGGGATATTTGTGAGTATCAGTCGAGGCTTCACGACAGCGAGGATGCATATTGGGAGGACAGAGAGCATTTGCCGGAACGGACATGGAGGAGTCAGCACTTATGAGGTGACGTCACACCAACGTGACGGAGCACTGGATTCACAAAGTAATAGATGCTGACATTATTATACGTACTAAAACACAGACAACCAACAATCTTTCAAACATACAACATACCTCCACACCTTCCTTCAGTGGCCATTCGAGAACCCTTGCCATAAACCATATGTTTTGCCAGGCGTAGTCTGCCACAGACGGATGGTTCCTGCACTCCGTTAAGTTGATGTGGGTTCTGAAATCAGGGCGCCACTTACCATCCTCTGCAAAATAGTCGGTCAAAGGCCGAGCTAAGAATAGGATATAAACGCACCACTACCACTTGCATACATCTCACCGTCTGGACTGAACTCCACACAGTGAACGGGACCATGATGTCCTTTCAGCACCTCTCGCTCTTCACCATCCATCCCGTGAACTCGCACCCACTCGTCTCCTGAGTTACCTGTGACAAACCGATCTTGTAGGATAGGGTGAATAGAAGCGGACGAAGGCGAATAAGGAAGAGTCAAGGTGTGTGTTCCAAGGCCGTCGTGTCCGGTAGGGAGAACAGGTATGAAGGAAACGGTCTTTCCAGAGGTAGTTACCAAGCGCGAAGTTTGGACGGAAAGCTCCATCGATGTGATTGGATTCGCAAAAGAGAGGCTTGTCGTGAGCTTGCGCGTGCGTAGGTCCCACCACCTGCCAGTCCGTCAGCATCTCATGGTCCACACAATGTTTATCACTCACTTGATCTTGCCATCCTCCCCAGCAGTCACACCAGTATGCTCTCCGACCCATACCACACTTTTTACCACACCATCATGAGATAGTGAGTTGTTATCCACCAAGAATTCTGGATCGGCGTCTGGCCGCCCAAGATCGAATATCCTAACTTTCTTTTCCTGGCCACCGGTCAAGATACGTGATGATGTGGGCGAGATAGCCACAGTGCGGACGATGTGATTATGTGGGAAGGAGTGTAAAGCGGCACCTGAGTATGTATCCCAAACTTTTCTAGTCGATTGTGAGCAGGAGAAGTAGGTGGTGACAAGAGGAGACTTACGCGGTGAAATCCGCGCTACCGGAGACAGCTTTGGCAGCGTCAGGGGAAAGTTTGGTACTCCAGACGGCGCCCTTGTGACCCAAGAAGGTGCCGATCCAGTCTCCGGTCCATTCTCTCAACATTGGGTTTCCATCCTTACAACTTGATACCAGCAAGAAGGTTCCGTCATCTTGGATCGGAGAGAAAGAGAGGTGAGTGACGGGGCGGGTGTGACCTGGTGCCACAAGGGGAGTAGACTTGAGGGGGGCAGACATTAATTCGTATTATATGAGAGGGTTTGGGATCGTGAGTCGTGATACAGGCGCACTGCGCACTGGCCTGGGAGGAAGAGAAAATGGAAGAGGATGGTTGGATGGAAGAGGGAACAAGCGCCCAGGTCCCGTGCTTCCGTGCCACGCCCTGCTACCATCAATTTTCTCCGCTTTAATCTCTCTCAACTCGACTTTCCCTCTCTTCCCCTTATATATCTTTTTCTTTCTAGTAAATCGCTCTCGGCTATAGGAAGCTCACCACCTCACATGATACGCAGCTCGAGTGGTGGCGGCTCCACTAGCCCCTGTTGATACACCCGTGTGTGTCAAACCCGACTGTCAAAATCAAGTGAATTTATGGTGGCCCGGGATCACCCACAACCGCGGAGATCTCACACATATCGCTTACAAGCAAGATATCGTCGGACCGGCTGCTCCAAGCCGATCGAAGAAACACCTACCTTCAGGTATTACTTGTCCTCATCTCCTGCTCACCAGACCCGCAGTTTCGTCGGGATCTTCTTGTTCGCTATCGGCGATATTGAGGACTTGCCTTGGATATTCAATCGCGGGTTGACTGACGGTGGTGAAACACATTGTATCCAGGTTCCGCAATATATCCTGAATTTATACCATGGTGTCAATACTACCAACGTTCTTGAATACAGTTCACACAATGGATCGTATACACTTACCCTTGGGAATATGTCACCTGTGACTGAAGGCAGTTTGGGACCAAGTATGTATTAGTGCATGTTCAAGTGCTCAGTCGTCAACCACAATGATGGATCGGAAGCGAGACTTCTCGTTCCAATCAGCACCGTAAAGGCAAGCAGGAACACAAGCGCATTACCCTGAGGCACTTTGTGATAGCAAAAATAAAAAAAAGGAGTTCACCGGGGAATGAATGGCAAGTCACATTTAGCACAAAACCAAGAGAAGCCCAGCCGAAGCTCTACCTCAAGATTAAGATCATCCTTTATAGGTGTAAACGTTACCAAATGCGGGAAAGGCGGCGTGGGACTTTCAAGTTCGGCACCTAAGAAACAAGATTGCGCCATACCCCCTTGATATGACAACACTATGAAGTACCACCGGCTGACTTATGTTTACGATTCAAGAACCAGGAGTGAAGGCTTGTGCCTTGCCCGATCTCATTGCCTTCTGCTCGCCTTAACCTGTCGATATTAAAACCGCCCAAGGCACGAACGTGCTTTATCTGCACACTAGTAGCAAAGCCCCAACTCGACTTTTGAGGATTTCTTCTCTAACGCCATCGAGCCGAGTTCCAAGCGGGCCTGGTATAAAGCTTTAGCTGCAACCAATACACCTTTCCCTCTTTATCGTCGACCCACCATGGTTCTCGCCGCCGTCAAGAAGACCAGCAAAAATATCGTCGACTATCCTGAACATGGTGTCAAGGTCATTTCCAGCAAGGATTGGCTCTCCCGCTTCTGGGTCAATCCTTTCCCCCACGTTCGTCCCCGCCCGTGTGGTCTGTTTAACGTCGTTGACCTGCTTCTCGTAGATCAAGACATATTTGCTTAATATCTTCCCTATTTTTACCTGGATTCACCGATACAGTGAGTCTATTCCCCCGCCTGGGGCCCTCACAGAACTAGTCAATAACGCACATTCGTTTCACAGATGTTGGCTGGCTTTCCGGAGATGTTATTGCCGGTTTGACGGTCGGTATGGTGGTCGTTCCGCAAGGAATGTCCTATGCTCAGGTCCACACACTCCCGCGATGACAGGTATTCAGAGTCTGACAGTCCCCAAACGCAGATTGCCACACTCTCTCCTGAATATGGACTGTACTCTTCTTTCGTTGGTGTCCTCATCTACTGCGTACGTACCGAACGTCTATCATCTCCATGCCAAGAACTAATCATCAGCTGGCGCAGTTCTTCGCGACTTCCAAAGATGTGTCCATTGGTCCTGTCGCCGTCATGTCCCTCACTGTGGCCAATGTCATCAAACACGTACAAGACCACCACCCCGGAGAATGGGACAGCCCCACAATTGCTACTGCGTTGGCCCTAGTCACTGGTTTCATTGTCCTTGGCATTGGGCTTCTCCGCATTGGTTGGGTCGTAGAATTCATTCCTATGCCGGCTGTCAGCGGCTTCATGACTGGTTCCGCTATCAGCATAGCTGCTGGGCAGGTTCCAGGGATGATGGGTATTCGCGGCTTTGAGTGAGTAGAGTGACTACATAGTTTGATATTACTCCTGACATGATGGTTACTTAGCACCCGGGCTGCGACATACCTTGTTATTATTAACACACTGAAAGGCCTACCCCGCACCACGTTGGATGCTGCATGGGGTTTGACAGGCCTCGTTACACTCTACTTGATTCGGCACCTTTGTCTTTGGGGTACTAAGAAATGGCCTCGCCGAGGTGCGGATTTCGGCACATATGAGTCTTCGATGCGGACTGACATGGGGAAATAGCTCGTTGGTTCTTCTTCGTCAGCGTCATGAGGAATGCTTTCGTCATTCTTATCTTGACCATCGCCGCTTGGTTGTACTGCCGTAGACGGAGAGACGCGAAAGGTGACTTCCCCATTAAAATCCTGAAGGACGTTCCCGCTGGTTTCAAGCACGTGCGTCGCCCTCAAATCGACAGCTCTCTTGTTTCCGCAATGGCCCCTGAACTTCCTGTCGCCACAATTATCCTGCTTCTGGAACACATTGCCATCTCGAAGTGTTCGTGGCTCTTTCCTCCCTAATACAACGTAGTTCTGATACTTTGTCCGCATGCGCAGCTTTCGGTCGCTTGAATGGTTACAAGATCAATCCAAACCAGGAATTGATTGCCATCGGCGTCACGAATACGGTCGGATCCTGCTTCGGTGCTTACCCCGCAACCGGTTCCTTCTCTCGTTCGGCTCTGAAATCCAAGTCTGGTGTCCGCACCCCGCTCGCTGGCGTCATCACCGCAATTGTCGTTATCGTTGCACTCTACGGTCTTACGGACGCCTTTTATTGGATCCCGAATGCAGCTCTCTCTGCCATCATCATTCACGCCGTTGCTGATTTGGTCGCTTCCCCTGACCAAGTCTTCAGGTATTGGCGTGTTTCTCCTCTGGAGTTCTTTATCTGGCTTGCTGCCGTCCTCGTCACTATCTTCTCATCGATTGAGAACGGCATCTATACCTCTATCGCGGCCTCCGTTGCCCTCCTTTTAATCCGCCTCGCGCATCCCCGTGGGTCGTTCTTGGGCAAGGTCTCCATCGAGTCCGAATCTGGTGACCAGAGGGAAACCAGGGAAATCTTCCTACCGATCAAACAAAACAATGTCAACAACCCCCACATCAAAGTCGTGCCCCCTGCACCCGGGATCTTGATCTATAGGTTTGAGGAAAGCTACCTGTACCCCAATTGTTCGATTGTCAACTCTGCCCTCGTTGACTACGTGAAGGAGAATATGCGACGCGGCAAAGACCTCAGCGCGGTCAAGCTTCGTGATCGCCCTTGGAACGACAATGGCCCACGTCGCGGCTCAGCATTGGACCAAGCCCTGAATGAAAAGAAGCCATGGCTTCACGCGATTGTTCTTGATTTCTCCACCGTGTATGTGGTTCAACGTGTTTTCATTTCCGTCCACGAATGGCTGACCAGTGTGCTATTTATAGCTCGCATATTGACACCACTGCTACTCAGGCCCTCATCGATGCTCGCACTGAGATCGAAAGATGGACTGATTATCCCGTGGAGGTGAGATATTTATGCCTTTAAAGATGATTGCTTCTGCTGATGCCGTTGATCCTAGTTCCACTTCGCTACCATCCTCTCACCGTGGATTCGTCGTGCATTGGTAGCTGGTGGATTCGGCTATGGTACCTCACATTCGAAGGTCCCCCGGGAAGTTGCTGCCGTCGTCCCTTATCGTGATGGGAGACTGCCTGATGATACATCGAGTCAGGCTACGAGTGATATTGAGGCCGGTGACATTAAGAATCCGGCGGAGAACAAGGAGTGTGTCGTTGAGGTTAGAAGCTGGGAGCCGGTCATGCCTGAGGAAACACCGTTCTTCCACATCGATTTGGTATCCGCTGTTCGCGCAGCCGAGAGTGGCTTGGACAGAGTATCGACGTTTGATCAAAAGATGGCAAGCGGGCAGGCGTAATTAAAGAGAATTCTTGATCTCTGAAACTCCAAAATTCCGCAACCACGATTAATGCATTGTGCTTCGTTGGTTTGTAATACTCGGACGCCCCTTTTGTCGCATATTAGTTCATAAGTCCACATTTGTACTTGTATTGTAGGTTTCTCTTCATCGCATGCTTACTTGGTGATCAACACACGTTAATAATACCTGGTTTGTGTTCGTGTATGTTAGGCCATCTAAGCCGTGGAGTTGTTTGATTGCTCTCAACTCTATTCCGATCAGACGTGTTACCGAAGTCCGACATATACCCATTCGTATTCCATAATCCGGCCGTAGTAGACGCACGGATGGACGATAATGCTACAATAGTTTCATACGGGCGGGAAGCTTGTGAGGTGCAACCGAAAGAACCCTCTTTCTCAAACAAGCCAGGCGAAAAATTCATGCGGATCAGAGTAGGGCCCTGGCGATGCGTGGAAAGATGCCACGAGAGCCTCAATCGGGAAGCGTCCGGGAAGACAAAGGCAACTGAACCAACTATAAACTTCGGAAGTCTTTCAGTGCTCGTTCCGCCTTGGCTCTTCGCTCCTTCGCTATCTCTCTATTGTGAGCCGAGCGTGCAACGCGCTGTATTGTTGGGAACTGTCAGCGAACGTGCGGGGTGACCGCGGAATTCGAGGGACTTTACTTCGGTCCGGAGACAGTGGTTCAGTTCGTCCTTCTGCCTGTTACAACCACCCGTGAATTTACGCCAGGCGCTAGAATGGCATTCCTCAAGCGCCTTGATGAAATCCTTGCAGACTATGAGGTGATTGGTTACATTGAGAAATAGATGCAGAAGGGTAGTTTGTGCGATGCTGACCAATTCTCTTGTCGGAGAGCTGTGGGTGCATGGAAGAGGAGTAGAGGGATGGATACGGTCGGAGACACACGGGCGAGAAGAGGGTGAAATGAGTCGCTTGGGGGAATGGGGGTCAAGTTAGGGTCAAGTATGCTGAATCTGGAAAACGGTCGCGCGCGCCCGAGTTCGGGAAATTTTTGTTTAGGCACACGGCCGATCGCGATGGGGTTGTTTGCAGATTAGATGCGATGTAATCTTCTAATAAATAATTCGTGACCTGACCCCTTCTCTACTCTGCACCTCTCTCCCCCCTTCCACCACAATGGCCTTCACTCAAACCAAGACCGACGATGTTGCGATTGCAACTATCCGTACCCTCGCTGTAGACACCGTTGGAAAGGCCAACTCCGGTCACCCTGGTTAGTTGCGATGTTGTCGACAGCGGAACATCTCATCGCTGTCGCGTTACTTAGGCGCTCCTATGGGCATGGCCCCCGTCGCCCACGTCCTCTTCTCCCGGTAAGTCTGAGTACTATCCCGTAGTGTTCTCCTTCTAAGCATCCCCCGATCCTCAGTTTCATCAACGCCAACCCCAAGAACTCCAAGTGGTTCAACCGTGACCGCTTCGTCCTTTCTAATGGGTCAGTTGCATTTTTCTCTATTATTAGTGTTTTTTTGATCGTCGACTGTTATGTGTCCTCACCAGTCATGCGTAAGTTCATATGCATAACAATCGAGACACTGTACAGAATTTCGGTATTAGTTGTGCTCTGCAATACGTCCTCTTGCACCTCCTTGGGTACAAGCTTACTTTGGACGACCTCAAGGCCTTCCGTCAACTCGATTCGAAGACCCCTGGCCACCCAGAAGCAGGTCACACCGATGGTATGTGGGGGATAATAAGTTGTGTGGGCGGTCTTAGTAACGTCGGCTTGACAGGTATCGAGGTTACCACTGGCCCCCTCGGCCAGGGCTTTGGTAATGGTGTTGGCCTTGCCATTGCTCAGGCACATCTTGCTGCTCTGTACAATAAGGATGGCTTCGATCTGATCAACAACTACACTTATGGTAAGTCATCGTACTTCACCCTCTTTGGCAGTTATCTAATTCGGGTTCCAGTTTTCACTGGCGATGGCTGTCTCATGGAGGGTGTCGCTGCAGAGGCTGCCAGTCTTGCTGGTCACCTGCAGCTTGGCAATCTCATCGTCGTAAGTCGTCATGGTCCTTCCAAGTTGTAATAATTTCATTAATCTGTCTCTAAGATCTATGACGACAACCGTGAGCGACTTCCCTACCCTGAGTAGGTCGGATAACTGATTCCCATTTAGACATCTCTATCGATGGCGATACTGCTTGTGCATTCACCGAAAACGTCGAGCAGCGCTTCTTGTCCTATGGATGGCAAGTCCTTCATGTCAACGACGGTGACCAGTTAGTGAGATTTTTCTGACACTTTAGACGAGATCTGACCCAAAATATTCTAGCGACCTCGCTGGCATTTACAACGCCATCGCCGAGGCCCGTCAAGAGAAGAATAAGCCCACCATCATTCGTCTCAGGACCACCATCGGCTATGGTTCCAAGGCCCAGGGTACACACGGTGTCCACGGAGCTCGTGAGTTTGCCTTGTGCTGGATCTCCACTCATACTTATCACAAAACACAGCGTTGAAGGCTGACGATATCGTTCAGCTCAAGGCCAAGTTTGGCTTCCCTGCCGACCAAACTTTCTATGTCCCTCAAGAGATCTATGCCGCCTACGCCGAAATCGCCAAGCGTGGTGCTGCTCTCGAGGAACAGTGGAACGCCCTACTCGCTGCCTACGGTGAAAAGTACCCCAAGGAGCACGCCGAGCTCGTTCGTCGTGTTGAGGGCAAGTTACCTCAAGGATGGGAGCAGGCTCTTCCCGTTTACAAGCCCACCGATGCCGCCCAAGCTTCTCGTAAACTCTCGGAGATCGTTCTGACTGCCATTACTCCTGTCCTCCCCGAGTTGTTGGGTGGATCTGCTGACCTCACTGGTAGCAACTTGACCAAGGTCAAGGGCACCGTTGACTTCCAGCATCCCAGCACCGGCTTGGGCGACTACACCGGTACTTACATCCGTTACGGTGTCCGCGAGCATGGTATGGGTGCCATCGCCAACGGTTTGCATGCCTATGGTGGTATCATTCCTTTCGTTGCCACCTTCCTTGTGAGTGGATCCACAAATCCCTTGAAATGCGGAAGCTGAACCACCTGAAAGAACTTTGTCTCCTATGCCGCCGGTGCCGTCAGGCTTTCCGCCTTGAGCAAGCACCAGGTCATCTGGGTTGGTGAGTACGCTTCCACAGTGATATCAAGACACGGCTCTAACATAGCTCATTAGCTACCCACGATTCCATTGGTCTCGGCGAGGACGGCCCAACGCACCAGCCTATCGAGACTCTTATCCACTTCCGTGCCACCCCCAACCTTGCTTTCTGGCGTCCTGCCGACGGTAACGAAACCTCCGCTGCCTACTACGTCGCCATCACCTCCAAGTCCACACCCTCCATCCTCTCCCTTTCCCGCCAAAACCTCCCCAACTTGGAGGGTTCTACCATCGAAAAGGCCGCCCGTGGTGGTTACGTCCTCGTCGAGGAGCAAGATGAGGACCTTACCATCGTTAGTACGGGTAGTGAGGTTTCCATCGCCGTCGATGCTGCCAAGAGGCTCAAGGGCGAGGGCATCAAGACTCGTGTTGTCAGCTTGCCCTGCTGGCTCACTTTCGACCAACAAGACGAGGAGTACAGGCTTAGCGTCTTGAGGAGCGGTGCTCCCATCCTCTCTCTCGAGGCTGCTTCTACCGCTGGCTGGCAGAAGTACAGTCATGAGGTATGCCTTGGTTAAGTTATGTTCGAGGAGTGACATTAATGAGGTTATCAGCAATACGGTCTTCCCGCCTGGGGTGCTTCTGGCCCTTACCAGAAGGTGTACGAGAAGTTCGGCATCACTGGATCCAGTATGTGAATTTGCGGGAATGTGTGTTCCGCATTGCTGATATTGTCGATAGATATCGCTGCCGTTGGCAAGAAGATTGTCGAGTTCTACAAGACGAAGGGTATCCCTGTTGTGTCGCCGCTCGTAAAGGCTGTCCACCTCTAAAACGGGCTTGCCCAATTTCATGATTTGTAGAAAATACCCTGACTCTCTGGAGTGATAATAGAATGTCATGAAGTTATCGTAGTGTATAATCAAATGTGGTTTGCTCTCCTTTCGAAGTATTGAGTGTTTCATCGTGTGCGGTCGCGGCCGACAATACGTTTGCAAGAAGTCCGGAATAATTATTATTGAAGATGTAGGATTTCTGCCAATGCAGGATTTCTATGCAAGGTGGAGCATCTACTTCCGCTCGACGACGATGGTATCCCACTTCAGCCTTTCTGCATCCTCCTTCATGACCTCGAGAACATGCGGCTTGAGGTACCTGACATCCTACACACTTGTCAATCCGGTCTAGAACAGCAAGATTCTCGCGACGTACCTCACTTGCAGGTGTCCATTCACTCTTATCCAATGGCTGGTGAAGAACGCTAGCTTGAGATGCACGCTTGAGGCGGAAAGCACGATCATGGTGTTCGCGAGGAGTTAGACGTTTGAGAGCCTAGTGAAAAAAGCGCGTTTTAGGGCCAGGTTATGTGGTGGTCAAAAGCGTTGGATAGCAGTCGTACCCTCTGGACTGGCTCATTCTCCTCCATCACTACAGATTTGCTTAGTTGAGGGAAGCTCTTGAGACCGAGCGGAGGAACTCACAGAGGTCATCGTACTTGAAACCGTACTTCCTATAACCGGCAGCATTAGCGTACCAGTTGGCAAGGGGTTTGACCCAGTTCATGAGGGTTTTCGAGGATTGAATATAGGGGGCCAGGGAGAAGCCTAGAGGACCAAACATGGCGACAAGATTTTAGGGAGGGAGGTCTATGGAGAGTTTCGTCGGCGTTGTGCAAGTGTGCTCTGCTCTTGGTCACCCGGAGGGTTCCGAGCAGTTGGTTGTTTTGACGTGTTTTGGCAAAGGATGCAGGGGCCGGCTATCTCGATGGGGTGGTCGGTGATGGGCTGTCGATAATGGATTCCGGAAGAGGTATAAAAATCTTGAAAGATTGCTCTTGATCTGTAAAGCCTTCTTCTGCTTCAGTTTTTTTGTATCCTCTCCTCTCTTCGACGAAAGCATGTCTACCACTGAGCGTACCTACATCATGGTCAAGGTATGTCTCTTTGATCTATCTCACGCGGTGCCGCTCGTCTATCTAATCTGGTTACTGATGGTACTTCGTTTTGTGTTATTCGTGGTCGCTGTGGTCTTGTAGCCCGATGGTGTCCAGCGCGGACTCGTCGGTAAGATCATTGCTCGCTTTGAGGAGCGTGGATACAAGATCCTCGCTCTCAAGTTCGTCCAGCCCACCGAGGAACTCCTCCAGAAGCGTGAGTTACCCTTCCCTTGACCCTGATCGATTATCTCGTCTAGTATTCTAACCTTTGTTTTGTTGGAATAATACAGACTACGCCGATCTCGCCAACAAGCCCTTCTTCCCTGGCTTGATCAAGTACATGGCCTCTGGTCCTGTTGTCGCCATTGTCTTTGAGGGTCTCGATGCCGTCAAGACTGGCCGTGCTATGCTTGGTGCCACCAACCCCTTGGCTTCTCCCCCTGGTACGCATATAGTTATCGCATTTTATGATGTGGATGTCGGTGATTGATGTTGTTTAGGCTCCATCCGTGGTGACTTCTCCCTTGCCGTCGGCCGCAACATCTGCCACGGCTCCGACTCCGTTGAGAACGCCGAGAAGGAGATCGCCCTGTATGTTTTTATTTCATTGCGAGCCTGGTGGAGGAGACTGAACGTATGTTTTACAGCTGGTTCCCTGAGGGCGTTACTTCCTGGACGAGCGTTTACGAGAAGTGGCTCTACGAGTGAACGCGGTCCCTGGACGCGTAAAATAGAACCTAAATTGGTCACGTGTATTTTTATGTCACTGGCGGAAATGGATCTGTTTTTTTACGATGCTAAGTTGGTCTGCGGTCGCATGTCCTTTCCGCCATCGCAGGTTACACTCTCACGAATGCATGCGCCCACGGGAACGAATCATTCGCTGCCTATGCCCGTGGAAATCCGTTTTGCCCACCATTCGAGTTTCATCAACTCCCGTTGGGCGGTTCTCCATATCTTCTCACACTCAAAACCTTTGCATGAGAACATCATCATATCTCCCAGTCCACCGGCAAAGTCCCAATGGGTGATGGGCAATCGGGTTCCGACGTTAATGGGACTATGCCCTGGATATAAGGATAAAACTCTCATCGTTGGGGCTGTTGCCTTTGGTACCCACCCAAGTTCACCATGATTCTACCATCCTTCTTACAGGTTGGGCTCTCGTTCCTGCTATGGCTGCAGCTCTTCCCCAAAGTCCTGGCTCTAAGGGGTGACTCGGGGTGTAACTGGTTCATGTGTCTCAATGCGACCCTTCATGAGGATGATACAATTACCTGTAAGACCGATACCGGTTAAGCTTGTACTGGCAAGCTGACGTGGAACGACAGATGAAATAACGAGCATCTATCAGCCGCTTGGCTGGCTGGCTATGTAAGTATGTATGCATCGCATTGTCGTCTCATGTTTACATGTTCTGCAGCGGCTGGGGTCGCAAGATGGACCATACGCACATGGTTCTGGTTTGGCCTAACAACGACGGGACAGTGACCCTTTCGCAACGTTACGGGAGAGGTCACCATGAACCTGGGCTTGTCCCGAATCCCCCAAGACTTGCAACCGTCGTAGATCCCGTTCCTACATCAGTAAGCTCTCCCGTTTCCGCGACTCAGTTTGCTCGTTGACCATATCTAAATATAGTGGAATCCTCCCAACTCAACCCGTATGGCATTCAAAATCCCGGCGAACAAGACCGCACTTGCGGAGAGTCCAGTAGAGCATCTTATTTGGGCATATAGTATGACACGCCCTGAGGCAGCTGAAGATGCCCACCTGCTACCGCACTACCGTGCGGGTTTCCTCAGGGTCAACTTTTCCAAGGAAGCGATACCACCTCCACCTCCCGTCGGACAACAAACAACTCTACCCACGACTCCGCAGGAGGAGAGCGATAACACCAATATGGACAATCACCACCACCACCACCATGAAATGCCACCGCCACCTCCCTCAGATTCACCCGCAGACGACTCTGTATCATTCGAGACCACCACGGACATCACAGGTCCTTGGGGTAATCACGAAAAACTCATCGTTGCACATGGTACCCTCCTCGCATTTGGTTTCCTCGTACTCTTGCCCACAGGGTCTCTCATCGCCCGGTGGACACGGACGATCACGCCAAAATGGTTCAAAGCCCATTCGATCATTAACATGTCAATTGCCATGCCTATTATCCTCATTGGGTGGCTTTTGGGGCCTATGGCTGTCGTGGATCATCAAGCTGCGCATCTTGTCACGACACATCAGGTACGTTAACTTTGGGGAGCCAATCCTGCTTGTTGTTGGACTCGGTTGACTGATGAATGGGCGTGTCTTTGTATAGATCTGTGGTGTATTTATGCTCATGCTGTATCTTCTACAAGTATGGCTGGGACGATACATCCACCGACGTAAAGTAGGCGGACGCGTTCCCGCTAACAGGCCGCACCCACCCTCGAACATCCTCCACGTCTGCATGGGTCTTTTGGTGATGGGCCTCGCCTTCTTCCAGGTATAGTGTTTCTACCTGTTTCCCTTCTTCTATTTATGTCCAAACTCATGATCTATTAGGTCAGGAGCGGCCTTGACGAATGGGAATACGCGACAGGTCGAGGCCCACTTCACGCATGGTGCCATGACCTCTGGCTGGCATGGACAGTCGTACGTCTCCTGTCTCAACATGACCGCCCAAAACGTTATCTCACTCTTACTTCAGGCTATGCCTCTTGCCTACCTTGCAGGCCTCTCCCTCGTCCCTCGCCAATTCTATCAAGAGCGTCAACACATCATGCCGGGCAGCATTAACTATATCGCCTTGTCTGATGGGGCTGATTCTCCCCTCCTCTTTGACCGGGAGGCAACTGGCATCTACGAAGAGAGTGGGGGTCAGTTCAGGAACACACGGTTGTCGATGGAAACTGTCAAGGAGCCTCAGGCCGAGAAATAAACCAGCCGCGGAATACTGGCTTAATTGTGGTATTGGGCTCTTCGCATCGTCTCATCTCTGTATATTATTCGCACAAGAATATAAGTCACCAGTTGATATTCTTTTTTATTAAAGTGCTACGGACATGCGATATGATACAATAGAATACAGCGACAGGCTCCAGGCAAGATTGACCAAGTTCAATGCAAGACAGAATTGAACAAGAGATAAGGACCACACAGGAATGGGTCGAGGGGTGGCTAATGCAATGACGATTGTGACAAAGAAGGAAAAAGGTATCCTGAGATTGACGCAAGGGGGTATTAGAATATGGATGGATGAAAGGAATGGACGGAAATTGATAGGGAGAAGGGAACGACAGGATGAACAAAAGAGAGGACAGTCCAGAAATTTGTGATTGTGGAAAATAAATAAACAGGAATAGGAGGTGCCTCGCTCGAATGCCAGGCTTTTGGAGAACAAGTACATCCACCACAACTTCCTTCCATCACCACCTCCGCCATTTTCCAACGCGAAAGCGAAACGGGACGAGAACCGGGGCTATGGGAAAAGAGGGGTCCAACAGCCAAGGAAAGACGCGGGATGGGTCGATATCGATAGTGCATGGGTGGGCCGGATTTCGGTGCGGGCCACTGTGTGCGTCACATGAGCCCTTCTAATGAGCCCTCTAACGAGCCGCTTGAGTAGCCGAGCCGATCCAAACAGCCTGTCAACTCCACACATGGGATGTCTTGCGCATATATGCATCGACACATGGGTCGGAAGATACATACGCGGAGTCACAGAAGCGAGAGAACTTGACTATTGCCTAGCAAAGCCCAGGCAAAGAAGATGAATAATTATCGAATGTTAGGTTGGATAATTATTCATCCTCTTTACGTGGGCTTTGCCAGAAGCGCGGCCAAGTCTTTCTCGCCTGCTGCGGGGAGCTGTCGGGCTCTGGCTTTGAGACGCACTGGAATGAGGAAAAGGAGTTAGCATCACAGGAGTCAAAGGAGGAAGATAGAAGAACATACAGTTACGATCAAGACTGAGCAGCACGACCTTGACAGCTCCGTTTGTATCTTGACCGCTTGCGCCTAGAATGGCGGATCGGTCCATCCAATGCTCGTCTTGCCAAATAGCAGCCTTGAGGATCAAGTCGTCCATGCTCCTTTCAAAGTTTCCTGACGTAAAATCGACTTCTTCGGTCCTGACGTTCAGCGTCATGAGGTAATTACCCTTTGACGTCTGGACTTTGAGCGAATTCGAGTAGGGGCGCAGGTGAGAGGTGATGTAATTCATAGCACTCTGAGCCGCTTGACCAAGTTGGGAGGGATTGTTGACAAGGCCTTCCAGCTCCATGACAACGGGGAGTGGGATGATGATTGTCCAGCGGAGACTTTCCACCAGGGAAGCGACCGTGGACAAACAGGAGAGGAGGATATTAGTGTCGATGACGAGAATGGAATAACCGGGTACGATGCGAAGCTCGGGATAATTGTCGTGGGCCCTTCTCGAGGAGCGAGGCCGACGCGGGCTGGGCACTGATGCTTGTTCGCGCTGTACGGATTGAAGGAGACTACGAAGGTAGCGCCTGCGAGCCTGCACACCACCCCTGTCAGCACCACCATCGTGGTAGGAAAGAGGAGTATGTTTAAACATACCTTGAGCTCCTTGACTTCCTCTGAGTCGTTCTCGTCATCCTCACTGCTCTCCTCATCGCCTTCCTCATCAACGTCCATAAGTTCATCCTCATCAACCCATCTCTTCCCCATCCTCCGCTTCTCCTCTTCTTCCCTCTCCATCCTCTCCATCTCCCTCCACGCAGCAACCTTATCCGCGAGCCTCCCCTCGACCCTCCACTCGCGCGTTCCTTCAACCCAAGTGAATCCAGGTACCACACCCGCGATATCAACCGCACTACGAACTATTCTCGTCCAACGCTTCATCGTCGTCTCCTTGGGACCTACACGCCACCCTTCGTTTCGTGGAATGGTGCTGACGTCATAGCTTCCATCCAACTTGACACCGTAGAAGTGCTGGCCCTTGTACTCCTCCTTATCATCCTCAATCTGCCCGTCTGTCATCTGAGAGCTCTCTTGGGTCTCCAGAACCTCAATCTCCGGGCGATCTGCACCTGACTTCCAATACCCACGCTCGAAGACCTTCCTGCTCACCCATTCCATACCTCGCATACACCAGTCTTCAGGGAGAGGAGGAGCGCAGGCTGTCGTGAGCATTGACCAACGTTGCTCGGGGGCGACACCGAGGATGGTGAAGAGGCCTTGTGACTCCATGACCTTCCGTGGAATGGAAGTGAAGAAGGTAGCGAGGTTGTCCCAGGGAATACTCCTTTCGAGGAGTGCGAGTGAGGGTTGATGTTTAAGAATGGTCGCAAGGAAGGTGAGTAGGACGGTGAGATATGGATTGAGACTTGAACGTGCATACTCAGTTGCCTTGCGTGTAGGGTTTTGAAGAACGAAGCTGAGCATGGCGAATGTCAACTGGAGGGCATACTTGAATGCGGGTGGGTGCTCCGGCATATAGCTATCGCTCTCAGAGAGAGTTGGAGAAGTTTGTGCACCAGCAGCAGGGGTTTGCTCATCATCAACGTCCATCCTATTCTCCTCCTGCGCAACCGGCTTCTTCGCGACGATACGGCCTGGATCCCGACTACCAACACCTCCCATCCGCCGGAGCAGGCCAGAAGGCTTGCCATACTCGAGGACTGAGGCGATATTAATGATCGCCATCATGATCCACTCGCGTTCTTCTGCACCCTCGATATCAAGCCGTTCGAGGAATCGCGCGAGCGTGGGTTGGAAGTCGTCAAGTTGGATGTTTGTGAATAGCATGCCGTGAAGAAGGACAAACAGCTCGGAAACCTTGGCATCAGGGTTCATTCGTCGAGCTTGCGAAGCGCCTGACCACAACGGCAGAACAGATTCCCGGGAAGTCATGAACGGATGCAAAGCGGTCATGCTGTTAATGCAGTTGATTCATTAGAAAACAAAAATAGCCAAGCAACCAATGAAAACACGCACCTTTTCACAAAGTGATACACGCCTCGAAGTTCTTCAGTCTCCACCTCGCGGTAAAGCAAACCCAAGTGATGATGTAGCTTCCCAGTGCCGGGTTGTTCGAACAAACTCGTCGCGTACCAATCACGAGCGATGTTCCTCCACCTCTCCTTATCCGGTTCCACCTCGAGTAACCGTGCCGCAGCAATACCCACGCTAGGAGGTTGGCTGGCAACACGTCCTGCAGGGAGATCGCTAATTGACTTCTTGCCACTGCTGTTGCCGTTTGCAGTGCCACTAACGGGGACCTCCAGACCGTTTTCCCTGTTCATGTCGTTGACGGCTTGGAGTGCGGATGTCGTAAGTTTACTGTTGTTACCTCCCATTGCCCCATCCAACATAGCGGCGACAATCATCCGGTAGCGTGCAAGGTCGCCAAGGGCTTCAAGCCAACCGCTACGAAAGCTGCTGAGCTGCGGGTCCTCGACGAGGCCGATGTAAAATGAATATGCGTAATAAATAAACTCTTGCAAAAGCTCGAGGGCCAGACGAGACGTAAACGAGGCGCGCCGAAGGGATTCGAGGAGTTTGTGGAAAGCATGGGTCCATAACCGGACAACAATGTTGTACTTCGTGGGGACGTTTTTCAGCGAAGCGGGCACAGAGGGGGCGAGGGATAGCTGCAAAAGATTATACATGTCCTCTGCCAAACTAGACGGTTGTTAGACACGATAGGTTATTTTTGGACGGGGACGAGGAAAACTTTTACCTTTTGTGATCTTCAACTTTCTTCATCCATTTCTCTTTCTCGAGGTCTTCCCTGTTTAACTCTTTCCCTCTGAGCATCACCCGCGTGTCCATTTCATCCGGATCATCTGACTCCTCCTGTTGGACTTTGGACTCGAGGGTTGTGATTCGACGGTAGATTAGTTTAAGCTGCTGGGAGAAAGCGGATGCCGACGAATCATCTGTCGCGGTGTGACCATGCCGTTTGTCAAATAGAGCTGAGGATGTTGAGGAACCGTCCGTAGACAGGGTAAAGTTAGAAGAGGAAACTGATGCAGCATATGAGCTTGTGGAACCCGCAGACACATAGTCTCCACTCGATCTTGGCGTTGGCATGGGCTTTTCGCTATGTGAAGGGTGGGACGAATTCGGATGCTGGGGTCGGGGGAGGACATGGAAATGAACAGGGTCATGCCTACGATGATCGAAGAGCTGACGGGCAGCGTTGGATCCGTTGCTACGGGAATTGAGAAGATTGCGGGGGATATTTGAGCTGTCTGCTTCCGACATGGCATCTGGCTCTGCGGTGCGTCGCATGGGGATTGGGTCTGTGTCAGGGTTGAAGAGTTTGGGTTTGGAGGAATTAGGACGGGAGCTAGGGGATGAAGTGATCTTCAAACGTGAAAAGCCTTCATGGTCGGCCTCGCCTGAGGGTCTGGATACTATAACTTGGGGAGCGTGGCGGCGCTGTATTTGAGGCGCTGCACTGCGTGCAGGGGTCGTGGACGCTTTTGGTGACCGGTCGTTCCGAGGCGTGGGCTGGGTCTGGGACTGGGCCGCTGACGGCGAGGGTGAAGGGTTGGGCTGCTGCGCCCCGTTCCGTTGTTGCTCTCGCTGTTCCCGCTCGGCCCTTTCCTTTGGACGTATGACACTGAAGAAAAAGCGGGTTTATGTGAGTACGGCTTGCACGGGGTCCTGGAAATAAATAACCGTTACCCGGCCTGTTTGCGCCTGAGAGCGGTGAGCCTATCGTCAATGTCTGTGGGTTGTGGGCCATCTCTAGGGGGCATTTCGCGGTCTTTGCCCTTTCTCTGGGGCCTGTTGGGGGTAGGAGCGAGGGAGTCCATGCTGGTCAGAGAGAAAGGACATGCATAGGGATGATTCGCTGGTTAGCATGCTTCCAACTCAATTCCGCAGCACCAGATAAGATCTCAGCGTCACGTGGCTGCTGCGCCTTCTCCTTCTCCGTAGTCCCATTCTACCATTACCCGGCCTGCGCATACGTCCATCCGCCCCGCTGCAGCCCACAGGTCCACGACCGGATCCACCACGACCCACTCATTCACCTTCGACTCCCCTCTTGTCGTCCTCGTGTATTTTTCCAGGGAATTTACAGGCGCACCGCCACCCGGAGGATTAAGTTCACATGCAGTCGGTATTATCCAGGGGCTATTCCTGGAACAGCGCCTCCTATAAACAAAAGGTGTCATCTCACATCTCCTGCCCCTTGAGAGGATTTATCCACCGACTGCAACACGGTCAGCCGTGCCACGCTAGTCTCCTTGTGGTAGTCACCCTCATTCTTCCGTCCTTTTCCCGGAACATTCTTCACACCTGACTTGAACATACTGGATCAAGTTTGCATCTACTGCTCCCGCCCTATGTCCATTAATATCTGCATCATGCCATCACAAACTTGCTGTACTCTGCATCCCCGGTCGGAGCGCTTCGCCCTCGTCGGGCTTCTTTCCCATCACATCAAACTCCGGCGTTTGCATCATCTTTCTCAGATCCCAATTCGCCGCTGTCGTGTGGTCCCCCCGCGCTTTGTATTCATGAATCAGTATCAGTCTTGTCATGTCACTAGACTATCAGCCTCTGATGATTCTCTTCAACATTATTACTACACACAACGCTGAACGTGTGTCTTAGGTACTGAAATTTTCTTACGCAACCTTTTCCGCAGCTTAATTAATCTGGCTTCGGATCACTCTGCGTGATCATAACAAGCTGATCACAATCCTGAATCCCATAATAAATACTTCTGCCTGCTCATTTGGAGCCTGCGGAGCGTCCAGCATTATCTACGCAGAAGACACGCTCTTCTACATCCTGTGAACACCTAAGGCCAATTCGCTGCAATAGCATCCAGTCTCCTGCAACAGCCACGCATGAGCATTGCCACAGCAAACAAACTTGGTATTACGTCACCTCCAGCCGACACGCAGGTGCCAGCCGCTAACCCGACCTCACGTCCCTGCCGTCTACCACCACCGCCACTAGCAGGAGCAAATCCTGTTTGACATCTACACGCGCGAATCATCCAATGTTCATTCCACTTAGAACGCGCTGTCCCACTCGCTTGGAACCATGTAACTTCCCCTTCTCATTCCCCAATGCCAGAAATAATCATATCAAGTCCCCAGCTGCGGCGCTACATAAGCGTCACGACTCAAACCCGGAGTCAAACCCCCCACTGCGGCTGCTTCATCCACCGATCTCCGCATTCCCACGACTGCGACTGCGTCGCTTGGACTTGTCGGGCTTTCCAGGAATTTCAGTCATGCTAGGCCCAAAGAACATCCCCCCTTTCGTTCCATCGTGTCTGACTGGCCTGCGATGACCGAAACACTAGTCTCCATTCCTCCATCCCCATGTACACATCATTAACGGAGGCCAACTCCAGGTCCATGTGGGAGCGCACTGCGCTTTCGACGATCATTGGCCGCTGGGGCACAGTCCTAACGCAGTCTAGATGGCCATGCTTGACTTTCTGCGCGATTGCGGCTTCATAAAACATAAAACCGTGATTCATGATTCCCCCATTCGTGCTTTATGCTTCATGGTTCCAGGAGAAAAGGTTTCGGCCACACACTGGCGATTACGCAGCGTGCTGCGCACCGCCGGAGGATCCGAACGCACCAAGTCACTAACACCAGTCCAAGTTTTCACGTCGAGCCCCTGCATCAACCCTTCGTCACTGTACATCCCTATACGGGATGCCCCACACGCCGATGCGTGGCATATACTCAACTCAGCATGCGTCATCCATCGTCCGCTGCTTACCGTATTATGGCGAGAAGCTAATCTTTGTGACACTTTCGTCATCGCAGGATGAGTATATCATCAAGACTTCACCAGACTGACACCTTGAAGAGGTCGCGGAATACGAGAAGGCTGCGGATGATCGAGGGGTTTATCTCACTTGCCTAATCCGTCTTGGTTTTGAAATAGCTGGCTTCCGATTCGTGGGTTTCCAGAAATCTGAATGGATAGACTTGGTCCATGAAATCGGCCCTTCATGTGGGTTGGCCAGCAAATTCTCTGCAAGGCGCCTGGGTCGCAATTCAACTCGTAATTAGGAAGAACTCATGTGGACTCTACTCTCCCGCGCACGGTTCGCCTGTCACATCTTTCTAATAACCAAACATTTTGACGGATGACGGCTACAGGTTCGGTGTTATTCGAGGTCTCAGCTGCAACATTTCAAGGGTTGTCACAACCTAAGTCTCAGCAGGTCTCAGCCCCCACCTTTGATCCTTGGGCCTAGACTTCCATCACATAATTTCTCTCCAAACCAGGAGGCCACTGGTGCTGCGGACAAATTTTGATCTCCTTCTAGCTCTCTGAGACGTACGATACCTTCGGACACTTCGCTGGCATTCCCCGTGGGTAGAGAAACTCTATAAATTCACTCCGTTCTCGGCGCTTTGAAGGGTTATGATCGTGCAAGTATCGGAGACAGTATACCATGAATCATAGATCAGACCTAGACTATGTGATTTTTGTAGTCCACCCGCTGTAGCCTGTAGAATAATAATACTTTTGTCTTTTCTGCTACGGTGACTAGATTCTGGACATTGCTACCGAAGAGAATACTCTTTTTGATTGGCTTCAACAACGTACATTTCCTTCAAGATATAGCAGTATCCATCAGAATCACGATGACTACCTAACACGCGTCCTCAAACCTCCCCGTAAAATGTTTGACTCCCAATCCCAATGTTCCCACTGATGACCTCAACTTTCAGCCGTTCCTTGTCCTCTCCAGGACGTTCCTTCACAACCCTGACCTTCCCAGTAATCTCCGTACCCTTCCCAGACGGCACGTCAACCTCAACACTCTCCTTCCCTGCAGCATCAAACTCATACACCTGCACTTCCAGATCCTGCGTGTAATCATAATCTGGCTTACCCATACCCGGGCGGCCCAAGAGCAGCACGCTGCCTTCGCGGATCCAGACGGGAATCTCGTTGATAGGTACATGTTCTTTAACCCATTTAGGTCCTTGGATGACGCGGCTTGTGTTCCAGAAGTTTGTCCATTTGCCCGCGGGGAGATAGTATTCGGTTTCTTCTCCCAAAGGGACGAAGACCGGCGCAACGAGGAGGGAGGGTCCTGAAATGTACTAAGTATGAGGCGGGAGAAGGCGTGAAGAGGGATGCGTACCGAGCATGTATTGCCTGTCGAGGTAATGGGTCGTACGATCCTCTGGGAATTCGATGAACATGGCACGCTGAATAGGGTGTCCTTTCAAACGTGCTTGAATGGACTGGGTTGTATCGATGTGTCAGATCATCATTCTACGCCTCCTGGTGCAGAGGAACGCGGCGTACGAGATCGTAGATATAGGGCATCAGACGATGTTTCGCGTCCAACCACACAGACATATTCTTCGCTGCCTCTTCGCCATAATTCCACGGCACGCGGTACGATGACGAGCCGTGCAGGCGAGAGTGAGAAGAGAACAGGCCAAACGCAACCCAGCGCTGATAGATTTCCGGATCTGGGTGACCCTTTCGATGAATACACTCAGATCATGCAGTTCACGGAAGGCAGGATGAGGGAGACAAACCTCAAAGCCTCCAATGTCATGAGAGGCAAACCCGAACCCAGAAGCTGTAAGAGACAGTAATCCGCGCAAGGCCTCAGCCATGGCTTCCCATGTCGACTCGCAATCGCCTCCCCAGTGAACAGGGAACCTAGACACCAAGGTCAACAAACAACCTTAGGATTAATCAGGCAACGTGCCTTTGACCACCAACGGTAGCTGAACGCGCAAACACGACGGCCTCGCCCTCTCCGAAGCGTTCACGAAGAAGGTTGAACACGAGTTCGTTATAGATAACAGAGTACGTATTGTGCATTCTGTAAGGATCAGACCCATCGTGGAAGACGACTGAAGCGTGAGGGATGCGCTCCCCAAAGTCCGTCTTCCCGCTTCGTCAGTACTCGGCGCGACTGTTGCGAGTTTAGATGTCCTTACCTTGAAACAATCAACGCCAAGGTCAAGCAACGCAGTCAGCTTGTCATTGTACCACTGTCTTGCTTCAGGGTTCGTGATATCGACGACGGCCAAGCCAGGTTGCCATAAATCCCATCTGACCAGGAAATCGGTTCTTCAAACTCATTATACAACAATATAACGCGAAAACGCACTGCCAAGGCGTTCCATCCTTGCGTTTGATGAAGTACCCCCCTTTGACACCTTCCTTGAAGATCGGCGAAAGCTGGGAGATATACGGATTGACTGGACGAGTAGTCAGCAAAGCCTCGCGCCCAGCTAAAGTCGGAAATAAAAGGAAACTCACTCCAGAGGCAGATCTTGACACCGTACTTCTGTTTGATCTCCGTGAGGTAGGCCTTGGGATCAGGGAAGTTATCGGGATCAAACGTGAATGAGCACCTTCCAGCAAAGTGATCGGCAACGCATTTTGGACCTTGAAAAGAACGGCTCACCACTCATACTGTTTCATCCAGAAACAGTCAATGTGGAAGACTCTAACAGGACAATTTCGGTCCTTCATGCCTGCTAGGAAACCGGAAACGGTTTCACTCGAGTATGAGGTCAAGAAAGAAGTGGTAAGCCAGAGGCCGAAGGACCAGCTCGGGAGGATACTAGACAAAGTTCAGTATGAGAATGTTGCCTAGGCTTAACCACGTACGCAGGGCGACCAGTCATCCGCGTATATTTTTCAAGAATCTAGCTATATGTAAGGCATCACAACAGCGTGGACGCGCAGGCACTCACTTCCAGAGGTGTCTTTCCATAGATGATGAAGTATTCCAAACTTTTATCTGCGACGGAAACACCGACGCGGCTAACCTTTTCAGAGCCAACCTCAACTTCGACTTCGCCCGGATGATTGACGAAGACACCATAGTTCCTGTTGGTGATGTAAAATGGGACACATTTATATGCCTGGTCACTAGATGTTCCTCCATCCTGGTTCCAAATCTTGACGGACTGGCCTGAAAAACCGACAAACTTCAGTAAAACAGCTCCAAATGTAGCGTGAAAGCCGTACCGTTCTTTACGAATGCGCCAAATTGTTCCCCGAGGCCATAGATAAGCTCACCGGGAGAGAGGTTCAGCTCCGAATTGATATACCGAACAGTGGTTGGCAAGGGTTCAGGTCGCGGATTGGACGAAGGATCGTGAGCGAGACAAGAGCTATTGGAAGCGCTGAAGGTAGTCCAGTGTGCAGGAACATCGAACACCGCCTGATGCTTGGGCCCAGCGAAGGTAAGAGTCCTCTCCGGTGACTTAAAGGTGATAGAATACGGATTTTCTGTGATTTCAGCCTTGAGGTCTCCACTAAGAATGGAGTAATTAGAGCCTTCTCTGACAAGGCGAGCATCAGGGATGGGAGGATCGTCTGGGAAGAGTTGAATATTGGGCCGGGGGTCAAGGGAGGCGAAATGCTCAATCTTGACTCCGACAACATCCTTGGTTGGAGCATGAACTCGCACGCTCAGTACAGGACCTACACAAAGTAGATTGGTTCGAGGCACTAAATACGAAGCTTGGACACGTGTTACATACCGCCAAGTGTATCACCACGGTGCCTGATAGGCCTAGTCGATACTTGCAGGTCGTAACTGGTGTCATCTTTGGTGACCTGGACAACTTGAAGACCGTAGAATGGTTTGACACCATTCTTCAACAACCAAAACCCGTCGTTAAACCTCATGGTGTTAGAGGGTAGAAGGAAGCGAGAACGTACGGCTGACGGAGGTCAGCTCGCATTTATGCACTTCCACAGAACGTTTGCATAGGTCATTTGGACAGTTGAGGCGGACCGTCGGGTGCCGAGATATCTCCGTAGCCGACCTGGGTAGATAATAACATCCAGAGAACAAATGTTCGTCTATGCGGCAGCACGATAAAGTTATGGTGTTGGATCCTCGCTCGCCAGTGTGAGCTCTCGCCACCATGTGTCGGCCAGATGCGGGAAGTCGCTAGGACACTTCATCCATTAATTCGAGGGCCTTAGGTGCCTGATATATGCGTCTCGAACTTCTCTGATGCGCCATGTGAACTTGCTCCTAACTGTGTCGCCAGAAACCTGAAGGCTTCTTCTATATCGGATTGCTTCCTTTCCACGTCTCCTGGTCGTTCAACGTCCGAAAGTAGTGCTGCAGAAGCCGTCGCGGCGCCTGAGGCCAATACGCAAGTGTTGGGAACTGTCAAGGATGCCCGATGTACGGGGTCCTGGTAAGGCGTGATCCTCGAAAGAGGCAAGTGCTGTGATTACTGTTCCACGCTGCGCGGGTGAAATGAGTATGTCGAGCATGACTCATCTTGTTGATGAAAATCGCCTAGATCCATCCGACTCTTATTTCAGATTCCCTTTCGTCACAGAACCACAATCAAAGGCAAAGATTTCAGGATGTCGGAACCGCTTTGGCGAAAAACCCCTCTTATTCACTCAACTACGCTCTCTAATAACATCGATGCATCGGTGTATCTCAAGTTGGAGGTGAGGGTGGGTCTATTATTAAGACGTTCAAGCCAATTCTCAATCGAAACCTAGAATCTACAACCCTCCTATTCGTTCAAGTATCGCGGCATCTCATATTTCATCCAAAAAGCGAAGGAAACACATGGCAAAGATTTGCATTGCGTTATCGCGTCTGGGGGTAATGCGGGACTCGCAGCAGCGTGTGCAGCACGTACTTTAGAAGTGAAATGCACTGTATTCATCCCAGAGGGAGTTGCGCAAAGTACACTTGCCTTGTTAAAACGGGAGAACGCCGAAGTCGTCGTAACTGGTCGTTTTTACGCAGAAGCATTGGATGCGGCCAAGCAGATTGTAGCAACGGATCCCAAGGCGTAAGCCCTCCCCTTCCAAAATGTGTGCAGTCTAACAAACCATCTCTATAGAGTCGTGGTGCCTGCATATGAAGACCGTTTGCTTTGGGAAGGTCATAGTTCCATGATTGTGGAGGTCCGAGACCAGTTGCAGAAGAAACCAGACGCAATCTTCTGTAGTGTAGGTGGCGGAGGGCTCTTGGGGGGCCTCATCCTCGGGTGTAAGGAGGTTGGCTGGGATGACGGTGAGTGGTGGTGGAAACTCGTGGAGAAGGCCTCATCTTCAGTGTTACTCCAGTCCCAATTGTGACGTTGGAGACCATTGGATCTGACTGCTTTTATCGTTCCATAACCATGAACGGAAACGGTTTCAATAAGGAAATGAAGGTCTTGCCTCCCGGAGTCGAGCTTGTTCACGATGTAGATCACGACGTGGACATGGCGCATTTCAAGAGGTTTTCCTCGAAGGCTTCCGGATCTCTCGGGGCCTCCCAGCCTGCGGCAGGCGTATTGAGAATGGCATTAGATAGACCTGGAGGTGTCCGTTCTTACAGTATCCCGGACGAACTAAGCATGGAAGGCTTGGTGAAATTTGCGAGTGAGTGTGGATTGAAGGGTCAAAGCAACTGGACTTACTTGGATACAGATGACCATAAGATGCTCGTGGAGCTTGCTTGTTCAACGACTCTTGTTCCGGCTTACCATCCCACCCTCTTTAATAGGATGGTTCCTCCGAAGACTGAAATGCGTAATGTCGTGTTCATTGTCTGTGGAGGCTTCAAGGTCTCGATTGCGGATGCTGCGGAATTCCAAACCATCATCGACGAAGACTCAAGGAGCCCAGGATCCTACTGGCAGGTTCGAAGCGATGATGGAGAGTTATTTCAGTTTCCCAAGCAAGCAGGCGTGAATAGCAAGTGAAGTCACAGTGATGCCATAGTAGAATTACAAGTATAGATGCGATGCACGAAACACTAGTTTGCGGTGGTGTCAGCAATGACCACGAAGAGCGATATGGTAGACCATACCTTCAGTTCTTCTAATCATGAACCGCTTCGCGAATTACCATTCTCCGCCTCCTTCGCCGCCCTCCGTGCTAACCTCTCAGCTTTAATTCTGGCAAGCTCCTCTCGAATAGCAGCGGTTTCTTTTGGAATGTGCTAATCAATACGTAGTAAGCAATCAATTCACAAATGAACCAACAGTTAGAATACCTGGTTTGTGCGTTCTGAGGATGGGAATAACCTATCCCTGTACTAAGCGGAAGTCAATTCGAACCATTTCAGTTGCAATTGAGAGCAACGTACGGGAACTACATGTTTCCTATACCATTCAGGGTCACCGAAGTGGACGAGGGCAGCAATTGGTACGAAGAGATAAAGCGAGAACTTGAAGACCTCAAGATTTGGTCCGCCCATGGTAGTGTGGGGATAGGGATTGTGCCAGGACCCCGAATTCGTAAAATCCGAAATTTCCGGCCGATGCTTGGCTACGACTTCCGATATCAACAGCGGCGCGACGCAGGTTGTTCCACTCAAATTGTTAACGGCCACCGTTCTCTCGTTCTAATGACAATTAATTCCTGGAATCAATATATTGCTCTTCGTATCAAATGACCCCTAATCGACCTCTGCCCATCCTGCCGAAACCTCATGCTTTAGATACGTTCATGCTTTGGGCACTTTCACAGAGTAATGCCTGCCGTCAACATCCCCGCGACCTCAAACAATTAAAATGCTTTTTGGAGATTTGAAGATCATCCTCTGGCTCGGAAGTGACTATGGTCATGCGCAATAATAAGGCCCATACGAAACATCGGGTAAGAATAGGTGGCTACTTCATGACATCAGAGACCTGGCTCAGACAATCCGAAAGATGGGCGTATATAATTCGTTTTCCCCCTTCACCTCGGCATAATCAGCTCTCCAACTGAAATCTGGACCATGCCCCTTTCCAAGGTCCGTCCACGTCGTCCTGTTTTCTTCATTCGTTGATGTCCGCTTGTAGCAGGTTGATCCCGACACCCTTGTTGGGAAGTCCTTTGTGAGTTCTCCTTAACACCCTTCACCTTCTTCACGTTATTCGTGTTCCTTTCCAGGACGCGACCTCCGCGTTAGATGATGCCCCATCTGCTTCTGGCAATATTTATTCCTATGGAGCGAGATATAGCACTAGACCTATCCCGCGATTCCGCATCCCGCCTACGGTAACTGTGTATCTTTCTACGTGTGTACATGCCTGAAACATTGGACGAGCAGGGGGTCGACGAAGCAACTGCTTACAGAATCATTCACGACGAGCTAACTTTGGGTATGTACACACGCTAATCTCTGGTTGCAGGTGTTAATCCGTTTTAGATGGATCCACCGTATTGAACGTCGCATCATTTGTGCAGACTTGGATGCCACCTATGGCAGACAAACTCGTCAAGGAAAACATTTCCAAAAACTTGATTGGTGGGTCTCGTTTCTTGGTCGAACCAGACTTGTACATTCAGGCATAAATATTAGATGCTGATGAGTACCCCGCCTCTCGTATGTCAAATGAGTTTCTTCCTTCATCCCGTTCCCACCGACATGTCTCCTTGATTGCAGAAACTATCCATGCTCGATGTGAGTAGAGATCTCCCTATTCTGGCCATTCTTCACCTGGTGGTCAGGTATTTCGATGATTGCCAATATGTGGCACTCACCTTCTGTGGGAGAGACAGTTGGTACTGCCACGACAGGTTCCTCAGAGGCCGTCCAGCTGGGCGGTCTGGCTATGAAGAAAGTCTGGCAGAAGAAAATGAAGGACGCTGGCAAAAATATCTTCGACCCTGGGCAAGATATTGCATTTTTCAATTGCCGTTTGAAGCTAACTGTCCCTCAGACCCAATATTGTCATGAGCGCTAATGCGCAAGTGGCACTGGAAAAATTTGCGCGCTACTTCGATGTAGAATGTCGCTTGGTACCTGTTTCCAAAGAGAGCCGTTACCATCTTGACATCAAGAAAGCCATGGATTATGTTGACGAGAACACTATCGGCGTGTATGTCATCCTTGGAAGTGAGTCTCCATGATCGCTGGATCAAAAACGTAATATTCAAACCTTGGTACAAAGGCACATATACCGGGCACTACGAGAACGTGAAAGGTATGGCCGATCTGTTGGATGAGTATGAGACACGAACGGGTCACTCGGTTCCTATCCATGGTATGAGGATATTCGCTTCCAGACTCAAGGACTACTCATCTGACTCTTGTAGTCGACGCCGCTTCTGGTGGGTTTGTCGCTCCCTTCGTCCATGTTCGTTTTCTCTTTGGTTCGTTCCGGGCCTCTGTTCATGTGGTGCACTCCAGCCTGACCTGTTCTGGGACTTCAGAGTTCCTCGAGTGGTCTCAATCAACAGCTCGTAAGTTAATTGTCTCTATGTAGATGAGTTGCCGGTTGACCTCAGGTAGCGGCCACAAGTTCGGACTAAGTTATGTGGGCATTGGGTGGATTATCTGGCGCGACAAAGACCATCTTCCCCACGAACTTGTGTTTGAATTACACTACCTCGGTGCCATTGAGTATACGTTCTCTTTGACCTTTTCTCGCGGAGCAGCTCCAGTCATCGCCCAGTATTTCAACCTCGTGTATTTGGGCTATCAAGGCTATCGCCGTGTTGCACTCAATGATCTGAAGAATGCTCGACTTCTGAGTCGAGCTCTAGAAAAGAGCGGGTACTTCGTGGTTCTCAGTGATATCCACCGGGCACTGGGATTACGTGGCGAGAATGGGATTGATTCACCGAAAATTGAAGTATCTCTTTAACCAGTGCTTGTAGGCGAACATTTACACAGTAGACAGGACTACGAACCGGGTCTGCCAGTCGTTGTGTTCAAGTTTTCGGACGAATTCGAAAAAGAGTACCCATACGTCAAACAGAAGTGGGTGCCAACGCTCTTGCGAGCAAGAGGCTGGTGCGTAGTAAAAAAAATCCCCTCAGGAAACCATCCATTAAAGCTTCGCGATAGGCTTTTGCCAAATTATCGCTTACCTCCTGACTGTCGAGACATCGAGATCCTGCGAGTAGTCGTGAAGGAAAATATGACTGAAACGGTTAGTCAATCAGTTATCCGAGTCATGATTCTTCATTAATAAGATTGCGACAGCTCGTTCAACGTCTTATAGTCGATATTGTGAGCTACCAGTTCCGCCATTTTCAGATATTTATTCACACTCGCCGTAGTTTGATGTCGTCAAGATTATAACGAGTGAGGAGCAGACATTGCAACATCACCTCATGGCGGTCGATGCCGCACAGATCAACTCTGAGAAGAAGCTCCAGGACATCCGAATTAGGCCTGAGGATAGCAGGCACTCCGGCACATATGCACGTCCTTGTTAAACGTCCTGAGGCGTTATGGGCGAAATACTTCGGTAGACACCGTTGAAAACAGCATAGGCTCTGTTACTCGTAGACGCGTCAATAGACAACCACCTGTGAGCGCGTCACTGAAGTTTCAGGTCACTAAGCATCCACGGCATCACCCGAGGATAGCATATGACATCGCTACGTTAGGACTGTGTATGCTTATGGGTGGAAGATATTGCGTGGGAAAGGGAGATAACGACAAGTGGAAAGGAGAAGACTAGAGTTATTGGATATAAAACTGTAGAAAGGAGGGGAAGAGATCGATTTGTAGATGTATAAACCAAGTAGAAGGGACATGCGAAATGTTAAACTTGCGACATTGATGAAACGTGCGAACGTGAGTGGTGCGGGGGTCCGTCGCAGCGAAACCAGGAAGGTATCTCAGGTTCGGAGACGAGACCGGCAACAGGGAGTTCGGGTAATTGGACAAGAAGGGAGAGGGAGAAAGTAGCAGGGGAACTCACTGCAAGAAAGTGGCCGCCAACGTGACCCGAGCGTTTGGAGAGGCCGAGAGGTCCACAAGACCTTGGCCAGGCGAAGCTTCCCCGAGCGGAGCGAAGCTCGTAACCAGGGAGATGGGCAAGGTGGTTGTGGACCATCGGTCCCTCAACAGATTCGCTCCACACTCGTAAACCTGAAGTGAACAGGAAAGATTTTTAAGGAGAGTGACCAAAAATATTTTTAAGAGGTAATACAAAGCGCCGCTGACTGATACATGGGAAGGGTGGGAAGGGAGTGAATGATTAACTAGAAACGGAGGAAGATGGGATGCCATGACGGATGCGAAAGGATTGAACAGATGAAGACTTTCGGGAAAGGAAGCTGCTGGAGTAGGCTAGAGGAGTGCTGAGTGGGATTGTTTCTTCTACCCTACACCAGTATTTGAGAAAGGCCGAGGAGGTCCAACCGCCTGTGACTGTTACAACTTCGGGAGGAACACCATAAAGCAGCAGTTCGACAGAACCACCAATACGAAACGGAGGCCAGAGGCGAGATGAAGGCCAGCAGCGAGCCAGATGGGAAGAGCAAAATACATGAAGAAGTCCGAATCCAAAAAAGGAGATATCAGCAGCGTCATGATTAATATTGGGATGTTTACGAGCAGGGCAGAGACGCCGGAGCGGGCAGGAATAACGATAGCGCCAGCCTCGTTTTTGTCCAAGGGATGCATACGGAAGTAGAACTGGTGGATACGGAGTGGCGGAAATTAAATTGACATGAGCGAGTGGCATTACGGAGAGGCGAAAAGTCAAGGACAGATTTAGCAGTGGTTTCACCTATACGACGATAGCCAGAGAAGATAATCAGAGCGGTAGCCCCGGTAGTGGCGCCAAAGGAGGAGGAAGGAATCCAAGTTTGACTTGAGAGAGTGGAGATGAGAGATAGAGACCGACAGTCGGAGGGATTTCTTAAACTCTGAGCCCGAGCTTGTCAGCACCAGTTTTGACGAGACAAACATGGTCGTTGTCACCATGTCATGGAGCATGGTTGATAATGTGCCAACCATGAATACTAGAGAACCACTGACTACTAGTTGAACCAGAGAGTAGCGGCCGCTATAGAAAGAAACAAAAGACAGACCGAGGCAGGCATTCGTCTATTCTTTGGGATACTGAATTGGTCGCAGAGCTCATTGAAACGAAGAAGATCTGAAGTGCAAGACGACCTGACATTGGATGCGTAGGCTGCTAAGTATAGCAGTCCGACGGGAACGAATGGGAGATCGATCGGTGTGGAGTCGAGAATGTTAGAGTGAGACTGCAGTGCGGATGGGAAGATCCAGATTGCCAGTCTATTGTGGGCTAGGATTCCCTTTTACGACCCAGCGCTAACCCTGTATCCTCGGGATCAGTCCGATCAAAGCAAGATGGACACGAACATGTGTACATTCTAGCCTCAGAGTCCTAAGTATGACCAATTGCGCTGTAGTGGATGACTATTTGGGGGCCGTGGAGTATTTATTGACAGCAGAATTCCAGCAGCATTTGAGCAGCATCTGAAGCACTGCCTGAGCCTACCCTAGTACTCACCATCATGCCCGTCGATACCCTCACCCTGACTGAGTCCACCGCAAAGTGTGTGTATCACTTGTTTATATCCATCAATGTGCCCGAATCGAGCCACGGAGCCACTGGAGACCTGTGGTTTCACTGTGCGGATCAAGACTTTCAGCAGGTCTCAGCACGTCGCCGCAGTAACAAGCAGGCGGACATCTCTGCTACCTCTGGAGATCTATGGCTCAAAGCGAACGGAAAATGGGAAAAGCAAAATAGACACCCGCCTAGCCGCACGAGTGAAATCCGTCACCCGCTCTATCATGGTTGGCAACTCAACACTCATTCCATGGCCTGGCGGAGTTATCAGTCTATCAAGGGTTGTCAACGACGTATGTTTATTCATTCTCTTGATAAAATAAAGACAAAGTAGATAATAAAAACCCCTCAAAAAAACACAGGACAGGGCTCATCCTCAACCATGCCACCTCCACCTCCACTCGCTTCAGTGCCCGCAGCACCACCACAATTCTCATCCTCAGGCACATTGTTGTCATCCCCACCTCAATCCCCCATTACCCTCCCACCTATCTTTGGTTCTTCCTTGATAGACCCATCAGTGCCCAGTGCTGCACCGCTCCCCCCACCATTGACCCCTCCTCCCATGTCTCCGAATGCTTGGATCTACCCCCTTCTTCAAGAATGGTCCTACATTTCCTCCCTCAATAAATGCAACACAGCGCTTGGTCTAGAAACTTTGCATGCGCTTCTTGCTCGTCCGGAGGTACTTTACCCAATCCCCAAGCCCGAATCCCAGGTCATCACACATTGTCACGCGCTTGTATGCCAACGTGTTCCCTCCATTAGTGACATTCTCAAGGAATATTCCAAAGTGCCCAAGTGTCTTGTCACTGCGGCAGACTCTGGCCAAGCTGGCATGACTGGAGTAGGCTTGTGGGATGTCATAGATGCATTCATTCGAGGCTCCAATTCGAACATCACTTTGTGCTCTGTCCTTCAGATTCCGGACACAGGTCTTGCACAGAAGTCCCAGTTTGAGCTCCCGAAAGACATCCGTCCTTGTCCTGGTGTGGTATCCCATTGGAAGGAAAATGGAGCAGTTTCGCCATGGCATTATTCACTCGTCCCTGGTGCTTCCATCACCTTTCCCCACGTTGATACTTGGACGTCCTCCACCTATTTCTCACATTTTTCGGGCAAGAAATTATGGCTTTTCTGGCCTGGTACAACGGAAAATTTTTCTCTTTTGTTTTCGAGCATGTTTGCTGGTCACGACCACCGTGTCAACCCAGCATATGCCATTCAGAACATGACCGGCTTGGAGACACTGCTGGTGGATGATGACAAACAGCTCTGCTGGGTCATGCCCCCGGGAACGATCCACTGCGTCCTCACCTTTAGCAGAATTGCTGCTCATGGTGGATTCAACTTTCAACATGTAGAATGGTGGCCCAGTTCAGCAGCCGCATCCGCCAACATCCTTTCCCTCATTCGCAGTGCCCCCAAGAGCGCCGATACCAATGCTATGAGTTACCTAGAGGAAATGAAGATCTTGATGGGCGCGTGGCACTCCCTTCTCAAGGAGGCACAGCAGAAATGTGAGGCAATGAAAGAGCTTCAGGCATGGGCAAACGCGAACACCAAGGATATCAAAGCCGTGTTGGAAAGACGTCGTGCAAAGGACTACGGGAACTAAACTAATTCTTTTTTTGTATAAGGGTGCCTTGAATGAGACCCCCCTCAGTTGAACTGAAAGCATTCCGGTACATACGCACGTCCTTATGAAGTGTTCTGAGGCATTTCGGGGCGAAATATTTCCATAGACACCGTTGAAAATAGCATAGGCTCTGTTACTCGGCGCTCGTAGACGCGTCAATAAAGACAAATCACGCGTGAGCGCGTCACTGTAATTTCAGTGTCACTAAGCGGCCATGACATCAAATTCTTGCACTCTGTCTTATTCTCCCGGCCTCACCTAATGGCGCCCATCCAGGACCTGTAGGAGGAATTGCTATAGAGTTATCTCACGTACTGACACAACATCTTATTTGACAGTAAGCCTGTACAGGCAACGAGGGCCTCTACCACGCTTCTTCCGCCTTCGGAATCAACACCCTCATTCCTCATCGCCAAAGCCAACAAGTCATATCGCCATCAATACTCGAATATCTACTTCGTTCGTCTACGGCTTTTACGACAGTTCATTGAAGAAAGGGCGCGCGCGCGTTGGAAGAATGTCTCTGGAAATCCTATCTTGGTACCGAGAGTGTTGGACGTGGTGAAAGCACAACTGTGCTACATCATCGGGACTGTGTACATGGAGATGCCACTAAAACCAAACGTTATGGAGGATATCGCACGAGACGTACGTCTACTATCCTCGTCCAATCAAGCTAACCCAGTCTCAACCGGTTGCGTCCGTTTCTGATATGAGCAGCATTCAATACCACCCCCGCCTCCGCCAGCGAAGTTCTACTCTGACAATGACAGTGTCATGCTTGAAGATGAATCTGGTCGGATACGACTTGTCGGTGATGTGTTGAAGGGAAAGAACCTGGTTACGGGTGTGATCATTAGCGCGCTTGGGGCTGAGACTCCTGAAGGAGATTTTGAGGTCGTGGATATCTGCTTTGCGGGACTGGCACCGCAGGCATTCGGTCAGGATGGGGAAGAAGATGCTATGGACGTGGACATGGATGGTGCGTTGCGCCTTTCAACCTAAACCCAGCCTTTGGGTGGCTCTTGCTTGAGATGTAGTGGGCTGATCGATGATTGGGTTGGTTTGTCGGTGGTGGATAGGCTCGTCAAATTCCTCGGGGGACGAATGGATAGGAGTGGTTTCTGGGCTGGAGATTGGGTCGATGACGCCGACGGATGCACAATTGCAAATGCTGACGGAGTACTTGACGGGCGAGGAGGGTGGAGAGGATGACCAGTTGAGTTCAGCGAAGATTTCGAGGTTGATTATTGCGGGTAATTCGTTGGCAGCTGAGGCACTTGCGGATCGGATTGAACCGCCTTCATATGCGGAGCGAAAGGCTGTAAGTTCTCTTTCGGGTTCATGAGACTTTATTAATGCTTGTGGTTGAATCATACAGAAAAAGCAGGGACTTGATCCTACGACATTCACGCCGAACCCTATCTACGACCTTTCGGCATATTTGCTCGACGTTGCTCGCGTTATGCCTATCCATATCTTACCCGGTCCTGGAGACCCTTCCGGCACTATCATGCCCCAACAACCATTCCCGAAAGCTATCTTTGGCGACGCGTCGACAAAATTCTCGACGTTCTATTCTGAAAGCAACCCTACATACATCGATATTGCGTCTGTGTCCCAGCCGAATTGCAAGCGATCCATCTTAGTAAACTCCGGACAACCTTTAAATGACATGTTCAAGTACCTCCCCTCACCACCAATTACCCGCCTCTCAATCCTCGAAAGCACCCTCAAATGGAGGCATATGTCACCCACAGCTCCGGACACGCTCTGGTGTCATCCATATTTTACTGCAGATCCGTTCGTGTTGAAGGAGACCCCGCATATATATATTGTTGGAGGTCAGCCACACTTCGGTACTAAACTGATAACCGAGGAGACGAATAATGGGGGAAAGATTCGGAGCCGGATCGTGCTTGTACCAAGTTTTGCGAAGACTGGGACGCTTGTGGTTATTAATGTGAAGACATTGGAAGTGAGGCGCATAAACTTTGCGGTGCACGGAATGATGACCGGGGGAGAAGAAATTATACAAGGTGAGCTTGACGTTTGGGCGATTTGAACATCTGCTGAAGTCTCTTTGCAGAAGAAACGCAACCAATGTCTCCCAGTCAAACTGAACCAACGTTATCTGTTCCAGATCCGACGGAAAGTTCGGAGATGATGGATTCACAGCAGGACTAGTTCATTGTATTGTTGTCAGCTACATAAAATCGAAACACTAATATTGCCCACCTGAATCAGGATTAGACGTCCCACTGCATGGCAGAGAGAACCCAATACGCCCGTCCACATTCTTCATCTTGCTCATCCAACCAGCAGAGTCCATCCCTCAGAAGCATATTTTCGAGAGCGGCTTTGGCACGATCTCTTGTCCATCCTTTCTTCTGTATGAGCATATCCTCTACCACTCGTCCGTCGTGCTCCTGAGCAACGGCAAGGATAGTAGTTTGATCTTCATCCAGCTCTTTGACTACACTCCTAATCATCTTCTTGCCACCAATCTCAATGACTTGATACCCCGCACCAAGCGGCTGTAAGGTCTTGATACTTCGTACAATATCATCCTCTGTGATCTCCCCACTGTTGACTCCACGCAATTTTGACACCAGTCGTACGAGTTCGGATATCTCAATAAGCCCGCCATTCCTATCTCTTGTGCTCACACACACATCAACGATCTGCACACCGAGTTCATACTGCCAATCGCCCAACCCAAGCATCTCAGCCCACCACCCACCCTTCCTAGGACCCGCCAAGGGGTCTACACCGATGGAAGAACACATTTGCTGGAAGGCATGACGGAATGTGGGGTCGCTTTTGATCGAGTCGCGGTGCGTGGATGCGAAATGGGCAAGAGCGGCGCGGAACTGGGAGAGCTGGGAATGGAGATGGTCAACTTGTGACTGAGAGATTGTGGACGAAAGCTGGGCATAGGAGCGTTTGGATTGTTCTTGCCTGTCGAAGGCGGCAAGGCCTGCGCCTCGTCGATGCATTGTGGCTGTAGATACCGATGTTGGGGATGAGTACTCGAGTGGTAGCGAGCGCTTATCGCAATACGTAACGTGATCGAGATGTTACAGTGACCGCTCACATCTCTTCCTCACAACATCTTTTCCCCATCCTTCTTACAGCAATGGGCCTTGTATCCTCCAAATATACATCTTAGTTTCGCTATGCAAACCTGTGCTAAAAGCAATACACCGTGATTAATTCTCTACAGGGATAAAGTTGTTAAGCTACTAAACATAATCAGTAGTGTTCCAATCTATTACAAGAACCGATCCTGCTTGCAACTTGCACTTACAGTTGATCAGTGACAATATGTACGTCAGTGGTACATCGGTATTGCTCTCAGGTGGGAACCTGTGCGAAAATATACAGTAACATGATCCAAAACATTCAAGAGGCGAACCGGAAATAGCCTCCCATCTCAGCATTCTTGTGGGCTCTTATTCATTCAGCCTATCATCTGCTTCTCTCTTTTACCTTGACCTGTGTCAGGTCATGCGAACTACGATCCCTTTTGCCTCACTTGGACAACTCACTCCATGAACTTCAATAGTGCCTTCAGCAGACAGAGTGTTATGAATTACACCAAAGTCGAGTAGTTTTCTTTACTCGCAAATTATATTTCTTATTTCTTTAGTTTCAATTTGTATTTGTATTCTTTA
>JAEUWR010000074.1:0-10866 GCA_018524895.1 Podaxis sp. C-F-101400 | reverse complement strand
CATGTATACAGACTGTTTAGTCGAGCTCTGAAGAAGAGAATCACTGGCAAATGTGATATTGCCATTGATATTGCCAAAATGGCAACTCTCTTCACTCAGGTAGAAGAAGCTACGGCAGCTATACCTGAAGTACTCAGAGCTATGGTTCTTCTTTTGGCTATTCCAGATGAATGGGACTTGGTCCAACAATCATTGTTGACCAACAAGACAACCATTGCTGGCCTAACATGGCAAGTGTCAAGGACCCATCACCCAAGAGGAGTTCGCCACCCACCGCCTCACCCAGAGAGAACGACTTACCACAAACGGCATCCTAGATGTTCACTAGGGACTTTCCTTTCTCTTCCTCTTTCCTTTATGTAGGTAGCTCCCCTGCTCCTGAAACCCATTCAATTTCACTTCTTACGTTTCGGATGTTCTCCAATCAAACTTAATTTTTCTTTGAGTTAGTCGATCATCTCTCTATCTCTCTACTATATATCGTCATCAGCTTCTAGCTCGCCATTTACTTCTCCTATCTTTCTCTTTCCTTTCTTCCCTTCTATTCAGTTATGGTATTGGGACTGCTATCGTGCACCCATTTGTAGTAGCTAGTCTATTACAATAAACTTGGATTTAAAAAAAAAAAAAAAAATAACATGGCAAGTGGTCACTGAAGCTTTAAATGCAGAATGGGTGCAGAAGAGTGGCCACAACAAAATGTCCACTCACCAAGCCAATGCTACTGCTACTGCATCTAAAGCTAAGCTCCCAAATGACCAAGGTGGTCCCTCCACCTGGAACAAGTCTCGTCCTGGCCCACCTTGGAGTTGATTTATCCCTCAGCCTGTTGGCTGGGATAAAACCTCCAATGGCCCCAAAGGACAACAAGGTGGTCAGCCTGGTCAATGGCAGACTGTTAAGCCGAAGAAGAAGAGGGCTCCCAAGAAGAAGAAGTCCCCCTCCACAACAGCTAAACCAGCTGATTCCATGGCGGGTTTTGCTGCACCTGCCCGACTAGCAGCTCAAGATGCTCCCCACATCTCTGCTGGTGCTGGTAGACCTTACACTGGTCCCAACATGCACCCTTTCAACCTCTTAGATCAGATCCAGAGGCCCCCTGCAATCACTTCAGCTGTACTGCCTCAGGCTCTGGTCCAGCAATGTCTTGCTGCCTCAGTCCCACAGGATTGTTCCCTGCTTCCATCACTTTCTCAATGGGTGCGTTCTCAGAACCCTGTTCCCATTGCCCCTACTTACTCTTCTGCAATTCAGGAGAAGTGTAAGTTTGAGGAGTTAAAAATAGAGGTGAGTAACCTGTTTTACTGCCATCCTTGAGCAGGAGATTATTGATCTTGCACAGGAAGCACAGGAAACCCTCAAGGCAATGAAGTGTCAGCAGTCTGACACTGCAACTAAGTTGTTGGACATGCTTTGCGAGGAACAGAAGGTTCACACTCAATGCTATTGTGACATCAATCGTGCCTGTAAGCTTCATCATCTTCCTACAAGGCGAAGTGTCCCAGAACTGATTGAGGAAACTTTACTCCTCATGTTGCTAGAAGATGCAAGCAAGAAAGCAAGATCCTTCAACAAAGACTTCCCTCCACTTCTGGGACAGTCTGGTCTTCTTCCTCCCAGTCACCCTGTTGAGGTAAGCAATTATGCTCAATGTGTCCAAATGGGGAAATGGATTAATAACCCCAAGAAGACTACTCCTTCCATGCAGCATCCTGAGAAGCTGTATGACATCGTCGAAGAAGCCCTCTGTGAACACAAGGAGGAGAAGCAGAGGAAGGCCAAGGCTCTTCACTTCAAGAAAGGCAAAGCCAGGGCTGAGGGGGAAACCTCAATCCCACATGTGAGTCGCTTTTACCAAGATCTTATGAACCAATTAATTCATTTTGGTGTCATTAAGGATACTTGCGACATTGCAAAAAACATATGTGTTAATCCAATTGGTTGACTTAGACTAATACATTTCCTTGTTACACAACAGAGAGTGCAGAGTTCTAGGGCACTGCAAGAAGCCCTCATTGTGATCAACAAGAACCCTGAAGGTTATCCCACTGATTCTTCTGAGTGGGAATACCTTTACTCATTTGGATTAACAGAACATGAATGGGATGAGGCAATGGTGCCTTTGACCTCATCGGTCGATGTTCCACCTGCACTGCCTTCTTCTCCCAAACTTCCTGGAGCATCTCACCCAAATGATGAGATTGATCTCTTCAGGGGTGATGTCGAAGATTGCCCACTGCTTGTCAATGGCCCACGTCACCTATCAGATGTGGACTTCAATGCCAGTGATGACACAGATTACGGGAGCAACTTCAAGAAGAAGAAGTTGATGGGGTACATAATTCTCCATTCTCATAATTCATCAAGTGCTGATGATCTTCCCCATTCTCAGACTGGTCACGATGCCTTCCTCAGGGAAGAAGGCCAAACCTGGCAAGAAGCGCAGGGACAGGGCCAAACATTGAGGGGGTTAGAGGGCTGCCAGAGCAAGGCAGAAGGAGGAAGAGGAGATGAGCACCTACTGCTACAGGAGTGGGTTACTAGGTGGCTCATAAATTCAGACTTTAATAGCGATATAACATGTACTGAATACGTTGTGGTGTGCACAAGCACATCTTGTTTCAATGTCATTCATTCAGTGCATGAACCTCCTTACCCACATCCAAAAGTAATCTCTGAGCACTTAGATGAACCAATAAGAATGGATGAGTACAATGCAATATGGCTTTTGGATTCAGGAGCATCAGGGCATTATATGCCTCACTTGGAAGACTTCATTGACTTCCAATATTACCCTGAACCAATTCAAGTCTTTACTGCAAGTGAACCAATGCTAGCACTGGGTCACGGAACAGTATTAATAGAAACTGTGATCAATACAGATAACAGTACATGGATATTAAATCATTCATATCTATATCCAGTACATTACCTTAAAGGTAGCAGAGATTGATTATTATCAGTTGGACAGCTTGCTAAGGCTGGAGCTAAAATAGAAACAACTGATGATTGCTCATGTGTCAATGATGATATGGGACGACCCATATTAGTTGCTAAACCAATGATTGATCATTCTAATACTCTGCACTATGTGAAGAGTAAGATCATAAAGCATCCATATGACATGCATGCTTTTGCAACTAATTTTGACCTGGGTTATAACATCATTCACAACAGAATGGGACACCCATCAGATTGTATCCTCAAACACTTTGAGACAAATATGATCAGCTTTCCTCATGTAGAAATTCCCAAAAATAGCTTGAAACCATGTGAAGGTTGCACTATGGGAAAAATGCATCAGAAAAGCTTCAATGTAAACTTCGAGAGAGTGACTAGGCCTCTAGAAAGAATCCATTTGGATCTTTTAGAAATGCCTGTGGTCAGTTACTGAAAATATAAATGGGTAATGACCATATTAGACAACTTCTCCTCAAATGCCTGGATTCATTTACTCTGTAAAAAATCCAAGGCCCCTACACTTATGAAGAACTTCCTGACACTCATTAGTAAACACATAGGCAGATCAGTGAATTTCTTACATACCAATCAAGGAGGAGAATACATTCAAGAAAGTTTACAAAACCTTCTTCACTCTCAAGGGATTATCCATGTGACAAGTGCCCCACATGCTCACCAACAGAATGGTAGAGCAGAACACCTCAACCGAACTTTAATGGATAAAGCAGAAGCCATGCAGCATCATGCTTGTATACCTAATGGTTGGTGGGAATTTGCAATACACACTGTGTGTTATCTTTACAATTGCACTCCCATGTCACAGTTAAATTGGAAAACCCCTCAAGAAGTTTTAACAGGTGAAAAACCTGATGTCTCTAAATTCAGAACCTTTGGATGTGGTGCTTACATGTTCTTACCCAAAGAGATCTGAAAAGATAAACTATCTCCTAAATCAGAATTAATGATATTCCTAGGATATTCTTCGGATCAGAAGAATTACTTGTTCATGCATCATTTACAAGGCAATGTGGTATATATTTCACCAACAGCCATTTTTGACAAATCATTCTTCCTGAAATGTTCTGAAAAGAAACATTGAGAAAGAGGAAGCAGTAAGAGCTCTTTTTCAAGAACTCCTACACCTCCTAGTGAAGTAGTCATTTATCCTAGATCAGATAATTGACAAAGTCCATATCCAGAGTGACCTTCTGCCCCAGAACCTCCTTTGTCTCATTCTACATCACCATCATCACTTGATCCAAGACATTGGAATCATGTTATGATTTACGCCAACATCGAGTAGTTTCCTTTACTCGCAAATACGTTTTCTATTTCTTTAGTCTCAATTTGTAGTTGTATTTTCTAGTCTGTTATGTCTTCATTCTATTTGTCTTGCTCGTGACTTAAGAATATAAATAGTTGATCTATTTATATTATGAACTTTCATGTGATAAAGAAGATTGATAAGCTTGTTTCTATTCTTAGTTTTAAGAAGTCTTCTTTGTTAAAGAAGTTTTTCATTAGAAGTTCTTCTATCTATTCTTAGTTAGATTAACTTCTCGTGGTTCCGAGTTGATCTCCGAGTCGAGCCTCAGTACCTGAAGAAGTCTTCTTTAGTTAGATGAACTTCTTATAACGTCTCACAGTAGCTATAATTAGCATACTTGTTCATAAGTATATAAGCTGTCAAACACCAACAAGTAGAAACCATTGTTTCTACTTGGTTAGGTGGAGACTTGAATAGAAGTCTTTATCAACTCTAAAGTGATATGAATTAAGTGTTTAAGTTCTAAAGCTTTAATCTCTATCACTCTCAAAGCTGTAAAGTCTTCTATTGAGGAGTAGACGATTGCATTACAAAGGTATAATTATCATTATGCTTGGACTTCATTGTACGAAGTACAAGTGTTAAGATAGTTACTCCATTAGTACACGAGAAGTCTCCTTTGGTACAATTTGCAGATACATACCAGGCCTCTTTACAGACCAAAGTGGCCTCACTATAACATTAAGTAGAAACGATCCTTCTCTGTAGCATGGAGTCATTACCTTGTCTTGGCTGCTCAGCATTGATCGCTGAAAGGAGCCCTACTTGAGCAGCTAGTGGATACCCTTGGGTCCATAACCTTCTGAGGTGTTATTCATTAGAAAGAGGGTAGGCACACATTAGGGGCTAGTGCTGATTAGCCTACGGTTGAATCCCACAACCTAAGTTGAGTTCCGAGTTTAATTATACACCAGAATTCTATGAGTGTAGAAGGTTCACACTCGATAAAATCAAAACCTTACCTTGACTGAGGTGGAAATCAGTTTGGGATCAACTTTCAAAGTACCACGCTAAGTATTGACAATTCTACTCTGCTTAGTGGGAAGAAAGCTGTGGTGACTAAGACCTTTGAGGAATAAGTATTCCAATAAAAGTGAAGCACCTTTCTATTGTGAGATAGATAAAGAGGCTCTAGAAGACCCTTGAAAGATAGGTGACTAAACCTCAGGTGAAATTCCTTTGGATCGAAAGATTCATAAACGAGTTGTAAGACCAAAAGGTAACACTGGATCAGTGCAAGAAATTAATTTTACAGATTACCAAACTGGATAATTCAAAACGGCAGACCAAACATTCAAGTTCAGAAGTGTTAGCCAAGGAGAACTTGTATACTTCAACGCAGAGAACGAAAAGTGGTATTATAAAGACTCTAGAGGAAGATCTACCTGGATCCACGAGTCAGAACAAGAGAAAGTCAGCCAAGAATTCTTTGTCCTTAAAGGATTCAAAGCAGGAAGAAAGCGTGGAATCACTGAGGAAACTGCTGGAGAAGTTCGAGAGTCCCTTATCAGAGCACAGAAAACTCCAACAGGCTCATTCTCAGGACTCAGAGAATCCCTTAACACACTGCAGCAGATTTCAAGACAACCAAGTGTTGAAGAAGTCACAGAAGAACTCGCTGCCCTCAAATTCTCAAGTTCCACAAAAGGAAAGAACGTTGGAACCCAGGAAACTTCATTATACCAAGAAGGATCTTCTTACAATCCAGAAGGAACTTCAGAATCAGTACGATCAGATCCAAGCAGATCCACTTCCAGTAGTACAACAACTGTACCACAAACATCGTATTATAGTGGAAATCCAGGAAATTTCACAGCTACTTGGGGAACTCCAAGCAGATCAGGAGGATCTACCAACCCACCTGGAAGAAATCCACCCAGTAACCCAGGAACACCTCCAAACCCACAACCAACAACCAGAATGTCTAACGCCACAAGCAATTTCAAGTATCCAAAACCATCATGGTTCTATGGAGACCCATCACAGTATAGAAGTTGGAAATCCCTTGTTCAACTCTATTTCAACTCCTATGGTGTCACAGACAATGCAGCAAGAATCAACTATGCCCTTGCTTTACTTGATGGAGCAGCATCAGCATGGAGACAAGATTATATTTTGTCACATGCAGCAGATGCAACTCAGAGAACATGGGATCAATTTGTTGCTGACCTCAACCAGTCATTTGCACCAGTCCAACAGACATTCAAGGCAGAACAGAATCTCAGAAACCTCAGGCAATCTGGGAGATAAATCGAGGAATATATCTCAGAGTTCTCAGTCCCTGCATCACAAGCTGGCCTCGCTGATAGTGTTGCACTCAGAGCCTATTTTGCAAATGGACTCGACGCTCCTATCAGACATGAAGCTCTCAGGAGTACAACCAATACAATCGAGCAGTGGAAAACAGCTGCCAGAAACGCCTATCGCATTGTTCAAGAACAATGAAAGTATAGAGCAGCAATCAATGGAAGAATTTCCTATCCGAAAGGACAAAGGAAAGGGAAAGGAAATCAATCCCAACCAAGATATCAAAACATCCAATCTCAACCTGTACTACCTCAATTCAAGAGAAGCGAGTGGGATATGGACATTGATCATCTCACCGACTACATCAACGAACTCGAATTGTCTGACAATGATGACAAAGACTACAACAACAACGACAAAGACTATCAAGAAGAAATCCAAAATATACAACCTTCAAAACAAACATCTGCAGACAAGGCCACCAACACCTTATCACACCTTATTAACAACGTCCTCACCCCAGAACAACAAGAACGTCTTAGAAACTCAGAATGCTTCTTCTGTCATAAGAAGGGACATTTTGCCAAGCAATGCCCAAATAAATCAAGATACATGGGCAAGCAAAGTAGTAATGTATCCAAGAAGACAGGGACAGGAAAATGCCCAGCCTTCAAGAAAAGAAGACAAATCGATCCAAACACAATGGTCTTTAATATTGCTGAAGGATTAGAAGACAAAGACATTGAAGAATTTTCCAATGATGGAAATTTTTAAGTACGATAGAAGATCATATAAACAAGATCAATCTTCAACACTCTAAAGGAAAATGTCTTCTGATTCCAACAAAAATACTAACTTCCAACAGAGAATACAAGATTAACACACTTTTAGATTCAGGAGCGAGTGGACAATTCATCAGTCCAGAATTAGTTCAGGAACTCAATCTACTGAAGAAACCCTTAAAGAAGAAACAGGAAATTTATAACGCTGATGGATCAAAGAACTCAGGAACAGCATGCACTCATTACACCACACTTACAATCAAGATCAATGACAAGACCATGAAAATCAAGCCAAAAATAGTCAAGCTCGGATCAAAACCACTATTTCTAGGAATCACATGGTTACAACGCTACAATCCAGATATAGATTGGGAAAAAGCAACTCTAAAATGGCGAGATGAAGAATCACATGCAATTCGACTCATGGAATTCATCTTGAATCAAACCATTAATCATATCAATTTTGATCAATGGATTGATAACGATTCTGAAATAGACGATGACAAATCCAAATATTCAGAATCAAACTCTGAATATGATGAAGAAGAAATCAATGTCAAACATAATACTTCTCAAGACCTTTACAACAAATTGGAAACCAAGAAGAAGGAATCTGATCCTTTGAAAGCAGTACCAAAGAAATTTCATAAATTTCTTAAGGTATTTAGCAAACAAGAATCTGAAAAGATGCCACCAAGACGACCTTGGGACCATAAAATTGAGACAGATGACAATTTCATTCCTAAACAAATGCCTATATATCACCTTACTCCACAAGAACATATCAAACTTGATGAGTTCATATCTGAAAATCTACAAAAGGGATACATTCATAAATCACAATCACCAATGGCCTCATCTTTCTTCTTTGTAGGAAAGAAAGGAGGAGATTTACGCCCTTGTCAAGATTACAGATATCTTAACCAACATACTATCAAGAATGCTCATCCCATACCAAACATTTCAAGAATTATGGATAAACTCAAAGGTGCAAAATATTTTACAAAACTTGATGTTCACCTTGGTTACAATAATGTTAGAATTTGTGAAGGAGATGAATGGAAAGCCACATTCCACACCCCTAACAGATTACACAAACTGACTGTCATGTTCTTTGGCATGACCAACTCCCCTGCTACATTCCAATCCATGATGGATCACCTTTTTCATGAACTCCTTACTAAGAATGAAGCCATAATCTATATGGACAACATTCTTATCCCAGCAAAAACTATTAAAGAACTTGATAAATACACCATCAAAGTTCTACAAATACTCCAAGACAATGAATTATATCTCAAAACCGAAAAATGTGAATTTGAAATGCAACATCTAGAATACCTCGGAGTAATAATTAAGCCTGATTCCATCGAAATGGATCCAATCAAACTCAAAGGAATCGAAGAATGGCCGATTCCCAAGACAGCCAAAAATGTTCGACAATTCATTGGTTTCTGTAACTTCTACAGAAAATTTATCAAAGACTATGCAACAATCACACAGCCATTACATGCACTTATGTGGAAAACCAAGAAATTCGAATGGAATCCGCAAGCTCAGAAAGCCTTTGAGCTTCTCAAAGCACAATTCCTGAAGCGTCCTATTCTATTAATGGTAGACGAAAAACAACCATTCAAAATAGAATGCAACAGTTCAGCATATGCTATTGGAGCAGTACTCTTTCAACGCGACACAAATGGAGATAAACACCCTGTAGCATACTTCTCAAAAGCCCTTAGCCCAGCTGAACAAAACTATCACACTTCAGACCAAGAATTCCTCGCTATCATTGAAGCACTCAAGGAATGGAGACATTATTTGGAAGGATCTCCATACCAGATAATCATATGGAGTGATCACGAGAACCTGATTAGATGGCGAGAACCACAACAACTTTCCCACAGACAAGCATGTTGGATGCTATACATGACAAGATTTAATTATGTCATCAAACACCTTCCTGGAAATCAAAATGTATTAGCCGACACATTAAGTAGAAGACTGGATCTTGTACCCGAAGGAACGGATAATGAAAACTTAATTGCGATCCCATTGGAAAAATTTATCAACTTCATTTCCCAAGACCTCAAAACAGAGATCATTGAAAAGAAATCAAAAATTGAAATGAATGATCACTTTACAACTGACAAAAACGACCTTGTCAAATTTCAAAACAGGATCATTATTCCAGAAGATGCAGATATTAAACACAAAATTCTACAATTTGCACATGACCATCCAACATCAGGACATCCAGGAATCTGTGATACATTCCAGAAACTTTCTAAAGAAGTTTATTGGCCAGGCATGGCTACATATATTCACAATTACGTGAAAGGATGTGCCACATGTCAACAGTACAAAATTAATAGGCACCCTACAAAACCACCTATGCAACCCATAAAAGGACCTACTTCTACACAACCCTTTAGCCAAATCTCGATGGATTTGATAACAGATTTACCACCAGATGATGGTTATGATGCTATTTTGTCCATAGTGGACCATGGACTTATGAAAGGGATTAATCTAACTGCAACTCGTAAGACTGCCACTTCGGACAACATTGCCAAAATCTTGATTGAGAAAATCTTTTCTAAATATGGAACTCCACAAAAGGTTATCTCAGACCGAGACCCTAGATTCACAGCCAAATCAATGCAAGAATTCTATAAAAAACTTGATATCAAACTGGCAATGTCAACCACTTATCATCCACAAACAGACGGAACAACAGAATGGTACAATCAAGAAATAGAATTCTATCTTGCAGTCTATACTTCGAAGAATCCGAACACATGGAGAAGAGCACTTCCCATGATTGAATTTGTTCACAACACTAAACCACATGCTGGTAGAACAAACACACCCTATGAATTAATCTTAGGTTACAACCCTAAGGCATTCATAAATGATGAAGAAGATTCTAAGGTGCCTTCAATCAATGAAAAGGTTCTATTCTTAGAACAAATGAGACAAGCTGCACTCGAAGCACACGAACACATGAGACAGATGATGGCAAATTGACAAAACAAGCCATGGAATCCATTCAAAGTAGGAGACAAAGTCTGGCTAGACAATCGAAACCTACCTCTTCCATATGCTTCAAAGAAGCTCAATCAAAGAAGAGAAGGACCATTCACCATTATTCGCCAAGCATCACCAGTAACCTACGAATTGAAGCTACCTTCAAAATGGAAGATTCACAACAAGTTCCATGCTTCGTTACTCACACCAGTTATTGAGAATGACATATATGGAAAGCACCAAACAAATCCACCACCAATTCTAATCTCAGGAGAAGAGGAGTACAAAGTTGAATCTATCCTAAAACATCGAACATGCGCTAGGAACTGCAAAGAGTATCTAGTAAGATGGAAAGGATACGGACCGACTGAAGACTCATGGGAACCAGAGGAAAATTTGCAAAATGCAAAACAAATACTCAATGCATATAAAAGACGAATGAACATCGCATAATTTCCTCAGACAAATGTCTTCCACCCCTCTCAATGAAAACAAACTCACAGTCGACTCGAACCCTTCCTC
>JAEUWR010000073.1:0-22137 GCA_018524895.1 Podaxis sp. C-F-101400 | reverse complement strand
AAAAATTTCGAAATTTTGTGCGGATAAAAACCTCCAAACTCAGATCAGGGTTCCCCCCCTATTTTCGGGGGTCCTGTGCCTCGCCATAGCCTGCTACAGCTTACCATGTGGTACAATTTGCAATATTCCTTTGCCTAGCCTCGTCCAACCATCATTAAGGTCGCGATAAATGACACGTGGGTGTTCCAGAAGGAACGAGATGTTACTATTTATGTAACATATCGGAAAATCAAGTTTGGGCGGGGACGACAGATGGCTGGGGTGTCCCCCTTGTAGTCTTTCCTCTCTTGCGACCCTTCGCGCTTTCTCACATGTAGTCAGGAAAAAGTGTCCGTATGGACAAGTGACTGGGGTCGTTAGAGAGGTCGGATTGTCGTCGGCAGTAAGAAATTTACCTGAGCTGACCTGATAGTGGCACATATGACCCATAACCCATGGAGGATCAATGTGGGGGAAAAAAGCAAGAGTCAATGGGACGAACGTTTACGTTGTCTGCGGTCGCGAATACCTCAAGGAAGAAATTTAACTTTGCTCCTGCGTCCCCTGGTTTGAACCAGACGATCGCGGCAGCAATCACGCGGATATCTTAGGGAAATCATCGGTTCTCGATCTCAACTTATCCCTTTCAGCCAAATTCAATCCACTGGCGTACTCTCCATTTCGCGGACCGATATTCGGAAACCTAGCGGATACAAGTATACATCTACGCTGCTTTCTGGACTTTGCTGGATTGTTAGGAGCGAAAAATACGAATTTCCGTTCCGTCTTCTGCTTCAAGAGCGGCCCAAGCGCATGTCCTTTTGGGGATCCGGACGTACCGGGGGTGCACTCACCCGAATGTGGCCAGGAAATTACGCTTGCCCTTCGTCTTAATAAAAGTAACTGAATTGTGGGATAGCGATTACCGTATGGAATTGCGACAACCGGGTGAAACAACTTCACGACGAGCATATAGTTATGATTTTAGTCATTCACAAGCGATAAAGCCACACTCCGGGTTCAGAATTTCTACGATGAGCTCCAGTGCTGCGGAAGATGATATTTAACCCTTTCGCAGAGAAGTGGATGGCTCTGAGGCTCTGCCTTGTCCAATTTTAAACGATCCAAACCATGAAGGCGCCCATTCTTTTCCGCTGGACCTCTACTGCCTCCTTGGTTAGTCCCTTCATTCTTGCCGATATCCAGGTATAAATGTCACGGGAGTCATAATAAAAAGTGCTCTCGCAGATGTGTCTCCCCCTCAGTCCACTCTACTGTTGACATTCTCAATGGATTCAGATGGCATTAACTTATAGATCTTTGACGATGCCCTTGCCTGCGGCATGGACTGAAATAAAAAACACTTATGTTGCCGTCTCCGCCGCTAGACCCAGATTCCAGACAACATTGTTGACATTCACAGTGATTGGGTGCAAATACCTGACATGCAGACAGTTGGTGGATATCTTTTCTCAATATTTCGACAGCCCATGTGGTTCCCTCCTGGTATCAAAACTCGTTCCTACTCCAGATAGAAACCCAACGCCTAGGTGGGACCTTAATGACCAGCTGTCATTCATGGCAGGATGAGGCATTGCATATTCTATCATTGCTTTCTCTGCCCCTGGGGTAATGTCTACAGGATCAGCAAGGAACGCACGCCTGCTCGTCTCACGAACAACGGACAGCTGCATACTGCCATACCGCCACTCAACCCAACTTGGTTTCTACGCTGTTGTTGCCCTTCCTTCAAGTGAGGCTGTTCGCGAAGCGAAGTATATCATTAAGACTCTCAGGGATGTGGGTATTGTCCTGCAACCTGATTTCGAAGGCCTCTAATTTTGGTCATTCCTATCCACAGCCTCGGAGAGGGGCAAATTGTCTATGTTCACCTACGACTTCATACGCGGCAGAAAGCACGGACTTTATAACGTACGTTATCATTATCCCAGCGGAACCATGATCGGGATAGAACAATTTTTACTGAAGTTTTTTCAATTTTCATCCGAAAAAAATATTGGGATAATTCTAATTAGAAATGCTACCCTGTCGAAGTCTGGGGCGTTCTTTGATGCAGAGCCGCTTTGGAGACCGACATTTTCATGGAATGTCCTGAGTTTTCAGTTTTGGTGTTTCTGCGAGTGGGATCAATGAACAAATGACGATATGTGGAGTGGGGTACATCTAAGTGCACTATAATATTGAACTTTAGGTTCGATCGACCAGAATCTGGCTTCACGCCAGTGCACGAAATACGTAGTGGCAGGTTTTCTTGAAATTCACCCGAATCTTATCCGCAATTTGCTCAGGGTGCCCCAATGTTCCGGGGTCCTATGTTAACATCTTCCCGGCTGTTCCTGAAATCCAAAGTTTCGAAACACCACAGAACGCCACGTACCCTAAATGGACCTGGCCCTGGCATTGTCCTACATTGTCTCGGACAATCCATATCTTCACAAATGTAAATTATGTCATTCTCCATGATATGTCATTTTTCGTGCCTTGTGCTCCTACTAACGGTTCTCCCCCCCTTGTAGCGATGCATCACATCCTCGAAACCGCCCTCAACCTCTATGCGTTTTTATCACAGGTCCTCCTGATTAGGCGCGTCCTCATTCCTCGAATAAGTTTGTTCGTATTATGCTAGGACTCTGCCGGTCCCACCTACCTCCATCGGATCTCGGGTCTTCTAGGTATCAAATCCCTAAATCACAGCTTCTATTCGGCACCGTAAGTTCGCAACAGTCAGTGTCTTCGAGTAGCCGATTACACGTGTTGGCCTGCACTACTGTCTTCTAGGACTTCTCCTCCGCCCTTCGTTCACACAAGCAGGTTTACTGAGATCCTGAACACGATTTGCTGTTACCGACATAAAAAAAGGCCGACGTCTTTTTCTGGGCAATGTGCAAACACATTTGGGTTCAAAGATCCAATGTGAACATCAGGAGGCATTGTGGCCTGACATAAGTATTGCGGTTGTAGGGTGACAAGTACTCGTTCCTCGTTGCTGTCACTCGTTTCTGTCATCAATTTCATTTCATTGGAAAGATACTTGTATATATACCTAATTCAACCTACGGCTTCTTGTTAAATTATAACAAACGTTTGGCTACCTGAACATTTCACTTTTTATACCCCCTCAGACCCTCAATTACATCCTACACATGCATATATCATCCAACTACTTCATTCAAGCTTCCACTTGAAGACCACAGTGTATCCCTCGTCAAGATCCCCAAGTTCGCCGTCGGAATACGCAATAAGCTCATACTCATCTTCAACTCCATCATCAACCACTCTGCCACGATGCGACCACAAGATTCGCGCCTTTTCCCGCCCCTCAGAATTTGATATATTTGGAGTGATCCCATGTTCCCCGGAGACATTCACCTTGACATCCGGGGACACGTTGGTTCCTGATACAGGGGCCGAGGGATTTTCCAAATCATGACTGTCACCACCACCATTCTCGCCACCAATCTTCCCGTCTGCATCGCTTGTTCCCTTGATCGTCCGCTTTCTCCACGCAATTGCAGAACACTCCTCAAATGACAGCTTCGTGAAATCAATATCAAGGTGTGCGAGACCCCCAACTTCCATCATCCCAGCATCACCAAAGAACCTATGGAGTTCTTGGTTCTTTGGACTGGCGATCCATTCGTTATGAGCTTGGACCGATGTCCAACCTGAGATCAGGTATATCGTCGTAGTTAATGGGGGGGTTCCGCTAGTCGCTGCTTCGTTCGATCCCTCTGCTTTGAGCCCCTTGGCATTTTTGTGGGAAAAGAAGAAGTATAGGGGATAGCCTGACCATGAGGATTGGGCTTGGGACGCGCTGAGAAAGCCGGCGATAAGTTTGGGAGTTTGGAGGGTGGTTGGCGGTATGAGATTTAAGAAGGCGAGTTCGGTAATCGGGTACTGTGTATTCGACATCTTCGAAGAGGGCACTGAGATAAGCTATCAGCAGCGAAGTCTTTGGCGGACATGCCTGGAGGGTATCCTCCATAAATAGTCGCCGATCTCAAGCGTACGCGTAAGCAATCGTAAGTGTACGCGTAATCGTATATGTAGCATGATTGATTATTACCATACTTTGCATCCTCAATCGGTGTTCTAGCACTTTTCCGTCATCAGCCACAACGTCAACAGGGGTTGGATTCCGTGAGATGGATCCAGGGCATTAGCTTCCACTTTCGTGGTACTTCGTTGAAGTATCGGCCGAGGGACTGAGCAATTGTACTTATGCTACGGACAGGAGTTCGGATATTGAAAGTCAAAGATCACCAGCTGTATTCATCCTAAGTTTTACTCAATTTGGTCGAGATAGCTCGCGCAAGAATCCTGTGTCACTTTGAGCCACGGCGGAAAGAGGAGAGGAGGATACATACTCGTGAACAGTAAACAATGGATGCAACGAGTTCAACCAACTAGGGATACCCCACCCGTGCGATCAGAATGTCCTATCAAGGACTAAGAGTTAAGTACTCACAAATAACTCGAGACAGGTGCGCATCCGTCAACTTGGGTACTCAACCCAAATTCACCGATACCGTTCTCATACGCGGTACACCATCCTGTGACGTTGACGTATCCCAACGAGTCGGCATTGTCCAGCAAAGTGTTGAACACTGGTTGCGTATCAAATAGAATCATATCCTGGATCGTCCTCTGATGACGACGTCTAAATTGGTCCAATGCGTGCCGGAGTTGGTTATTATATTGAGAGATGAAGGTGTGCATGAGCGCAGAGGCTTGGGGACCTTGTTGAAGGACTAGAGGGCTCCTGTCTGTTGGCGGAACTGTTAGAAAGAGAAATGAACGAGCACCCAGCTTATGGAGCTCTTCAAGCTGAGTAAAAACAAGGGTAAGCTCTAGTGGAGCGAGCAGAGATATACAGACTTGGGTCGTTAAGCGGTTCATGAGTGTTGTGTAGAATGCGGGTCGAGTGATGTTGGACTGCGATAACATTTACGAGGGTCCATGATGGCGATCAAATGGAGCGTACCCATCCGGCTGAGTTACCCTTAGATTGTGATGACGGGCTCAGGTTGATTCCAAGGAGGAATGAGTCGGACGGCTCACCACGTCGTTAATCCCGATCCAAAATGCGAAAAGAGAGTGGGAACTGTCCCAAACCGCCTCGTCGGGTTTTTGTGAGAGGACAGTATTGAATTGTTGAACTTGGTCCACGATTGATCTGTACGATGTTTGTGAGCCTCCTGGCTAAAATGTGAAAAGAAGTTGCTAACAAAACAGTGGGCTGAAATGGTGGAACCAATGCCGCGTCGATGGTTGCACCTCCAGAAGCGAGGTCAAAGACCTAGGATCATTTCGCTTTCCATAAATGTAGAGGTATTTTCAGGATACGTACCCTCATGTTGGTAAGGTTGTACCTCCCGCCTACAGACATAATGTATCAAGGCGGAGTGGCGGATAGACTCAAAATTAACCAACCAAGGAATTGGACCCAATTTGGGCCATTGGCAGAAGTCTGAACATGAGATATACCACCACAGAAGTCAGCGGAATCATGCCCGAGACTAAAGTCATGAGCGAGAGACCGTACGAAGTTGGGCACAGGGGAATCTACACCAGCTGAAACGTTGAAACCTAAGCCCACGGCAAACATTCAAATTAATCAACGGGATGGAACAAGTGTACATTCATTATTCACCGTCCGTGGTATAAGAGTCACCGAATGCAAAGAGGAATTGTGTATCCCGCCACCGGAGCCTTGCGAAGACCCATGGGAGCCAGCTGAGAGTAAGTAGGAGGATAGAAGTAAGGTATCTCATGATTCTCCAACTAGATGAGGCACTTTCTCATAGTTAGAAGCCGCTCGAGGTAGAGCTTATATAGGGCCCAGGTTTCTGTGTTCTGAATATATGTTCTTTTCCGATGAGGGGCCGGATGTGAAAATTTTGTGCCCTATCCAAGTGTGCATGTGAGGATCCTGTATGATGAGTGGTGGATGTATTTTAGGGTAGGAATCATGTGTCGATGATGTTCTAAAGCACATATGGGGTTCCTGTTTTGGTATTCGTGGGAAACTGTATGCATGCACGTATTCTCGTCGCGGAACAGACTCTTAAGTTAGTTACTTTGACTTGGCGAGCCATGATCTCCGTAAGTTTCTGGTTTCTTACAAAGACTCGAGACTGAGGTTTTGAGACAGGCATTCTTCATCTTTAATCAAAAAGGCGAGGTTCGTCGTATTCGTCCATGCATACATCCACCCAGGGCTGATTTCAATCGCTTCTGCTGCTCTTTAACTCTGGGCCGTTATAGGTCTTGATCTCGCGGCTATATCGCACGGACTTCAAGTATGCTCCTGATCCCTCCTTTCCGTTTGAGGCAACACTTATGGTATGTCAGACGTTCGATAGCGGACGTCTTCCGGATACAGGTCGTTTCCAACAGCGATGTCCGATCGCCGATTATCACGCTAGGCTCGACGAGCTTTTTCCACGTGAGGGTGAACAATTTATATGTCGTTGCAGTGACCAAGTAAGCACGTTTTACTTTTGCTCTGGTAATGACCTGGTACTGATGTAGGTATGGCTTTGACATAGGACAAACGCAAACGCGGCGCTAGTGTTCGAGTTCTGTTACCGCTTTATCAATATCGCGAAATCGTATTTCGGAAAGGTGGACGAGGAGAGCGTGAAGAATAATTTTGTGTTGATATATGAGTTGATTGATGGTGCGTTCTTCGCTGTTCTTCTGTGGACGGAGATTGATCCTGAAATGTGTTATGTGCGTAGAGATATGCGACTTTGGATACCCACAGAACAGCGAGATCGATACGTTGAAGAGTTATATCACGACGGAGAGTATTGTGTCTACGGCTATTGCAGCGGTGTGTGGTATCATGTGCCATGTGTTGGTTGAGGGCTTATAGGGTGAGGTCTTGCTACAGGAGGAATCATCGAAGATTACAACACAGGCTACTGGAGCTACGAGTTGGCGAAGAGGGGATGTCAAGTATAAGAAGAATGAGGCATTCGTGGATGTTGTAGAGACTGTTAACCTCAGCATGAGTGCAAAAGGTACGCTTTCGCATCTATCTCATGCGCAGGAGCGATGTTAGATGTGTCTAAGGAAACATTCTGCGAGCGGACGTGGATGGCCACATCCAAATGCGCGCCTACCTCTCTGGGACTCCCGAGTGCAAGTTTGGCCTGAACGACAAGCTTGTTATCGACAAGAGCGAACGTGGTACGAGTGATGCCGTCGAACTAGATGACTGTCGGTTCCACCAGTGTGTGCGGTTGCATGATTTCAATAGCACGAGGACAATCAGTTTCATACCGCCCGATGGCGAGTTTGAGCTCATGCGGTGCGTAACTTCGACAAAAAGGCGAATTGATTGGTTGTGGTAGCTAATGCCTCAACAGATATCGATCTACGAGCAATGTCAAACTACCACTCCGAGTGATACCCACCGTACACGAAATCGGCACGACACAAGTACAGTACACTGTCACAGTCAAGACAAACTTCGACAACAAGCTCTCGGCAACTAACGTGGTACTCCGGATACCAACACCTCTCAACACGACATCTGTAGACTGTAAAGTGGCGAATGGGAAAGCCAAGTACGTGCCTGCGGAAAACGTGGTTGTGTGGAAGTAAGTCGGCTCGGGATCGGTTTGAGTTGTGTCGGCGGGTGACTTATGGGGCAAATGTCAGATTACCGCGAATTCAAGGCGGACAGGAGTGTACATTTCAGGGGACGGCATTTTTGACTAGCACGACGACGCGGCAAGTGTGGGCGCGACCGCCAATCGATGTGGACTTTCAGGTGTTGATGTTCACGGCGTCTGGGTTGATTGTGCGGTTCCTGAAGGTGTTTGAGAAGAGCAACTACCAGAGCATCAAGTGGGTGCGGTACCTGACGAAGGCCGAGGGGTCGTACCAGATCCGGGTGAGTTCAATGTTATCGGTATGTAGGAGTGTGCTGAGGATGTTGCGACGGCAGTTCTGAGTGTTGAATGGTAGTCGGTAGATTAGATTAGCGTGTGAGAGTACCATATATGGGATATATACGAACTGAAGAGAGAGTGACTGAGTTGATCATCCGCTGCCATGTTCTGGAGGTATTCCACCCCTGCCTGCAAATCGCCTCGCACTCAGCCACTTTTGCAGATTTGGTTTCCACAATGCGTCCGCAATAGAAAGCCTTATAGACAAGGAGGCTTCCCTCGCCACAATCCTCGACCAGGACGACCTGCTCCAGGAGTGCAAGGCCCAGAACACACGTCTTGCAGAGTACTTTGGTAGAATTGGCGTGTTGCACAGGCTGTTTGCCTATGTCACAGGGGAGATTGAGATTGAGGGCAAAGACCGCTTCAAGTGCGCACTCCTACTCTTCTCCTCACAATGGCACTCGTGTTACTCACGCATCGGGCTCTGTGCTGCCCTTCTACAGGTACCCGTATGTCGCAACAGAAGTCCTCTGCAGTGACATCTGGTCCATCTCTGCCACGTGCGTTGGGAAAGCAGACGTGGTCCTCGCGCCGTTTTGGGAGTTTGTGCTCGACAGATCACCAGAAGATATGAAAACGCGCATGGTCATGGCGTCGCACTTTGTGAAAATCAACCTGAACTTCATACTCAAATGGCCGGAAAAGGTGTGTTTCGTATCAGTTTCTGGTGTTTCCGGAAGTCGTCGAGTGCTGAGGTGTAATGTGTTATTTTGGTTTGGACGTGGAGATGCTCGCGTTCATACAGTCTCAGCCGAACATTGTTGAACGGTTGCTCAGACATATCGAGTGCTCGTCGTTTGTGGATCTCATTGTGCAGATTATATCGTTGGATGAACATCAGCGGTGCGGGGAGGTCATAGAGGTGCGTTCCGTTTTGCTCTTATGATGCTCCGCCTCCTTGCTTATCTGACGTTGTGGTGTAGTGGCTGTCATCCCAAAACTTTATCCCTCGACTGGTGGATATGCTTTCTCCGGAACACTCGAGCGACACGCATAACGCCGTGGCGGATCTTATAAAGGGGATCATCTCGATGGCGACCCCAACACCTGCATCGGGTCTTATGGACCCCGCTCCAGCGTCAAATCTATTTGCACGCGAGTTGGCATCGAAGGAGATAGTGGAAAAGCTGGTTTCGTATATCGTGCATGATTTCAGCGTGCCACAAACGACGACTAAAGCGGCCACCTCTATGACTACCCCTTCCACCGATAACAACTCCACCGAACCCGCAGACACGTCTAGGACTACAAACACATCCGAAGACCGACCCTCCGCCTCAGCCGCCGCTCCCGCTTCCCCAGACCCATACTCCGACCCAGACCATCTCCCCTCCCTCGAGTCCTCCATCTCCTCTGTCACAAACTCCATTTCAATCATCATCGAACTCATCCGCAAAAACAACTCGGACTACTTCGAGCCCTACCTCTTCCACACCCTACGCAATAGACTCATCCACTTCCAACAACATCTCACAGAAGAAGTTGGGAAGAACCCAGAAGAAACAAGGGAGATGCTAGAGCAAGCGATGAAGGAGCTTGTAAATCGGATGGGGGTCGTCCATCTAGGTCCAGTATTAGAGGGTGTGGGAGAGAAGATGGGTGAGTTGAAGAAGTTTTTGAGAAGTCCGAGGTCATTGGTAAGTTGTTCTATGCGCTCGTGCGTATATACGGGCACTGATCTTTGTTTTGTTTCCTTGGGTGCTTAGGCGGGGGATATTCAAACGACGGTTGGGACAGTGACACCACTCACGTTTGAGCGTTTCCGGATCTGTGAACTCTTCGCAGAGCTCTTACATTGCTCGAATATGGCGCTGTTGAATCGACCCAGCATCCACGATAACTTGTACGACTCAAAAGGTCGCTTGCAGGGTGGTCTCTCCGCACTCGAGGACTTGGCGCAGGTTATACAACTTAATGGAACCTCGGATGGTGAAGATAAAAGTGGCGGTGAGACGACGGATGACGGGAGTGGTGGTAGTGAAGATGAGATGAGTGATATTGAACCTGCGCTTGAGCTGCCGATCTCTGGGATGGGCGGTGGCGGAAGGGTGGGATCTCATGGCGATACGCCGAGTATTGGGAGCTCGGACATGTCGGATAGTCCGGGGAGTAGTGATGATGATGAAGACGTGGGGAGGATGGAAGAGATTTCTATGGGTGATGAGCCTGCTGCGAGCACAGGTGCGGGTGGAGCTGAGAAGGGAAAGGCTGGAGGGTTGAAGGTGGACACGAACTTGGGTGCGCGTGCGGCGAGAGAGCCGGTGAATGACACGACATTGACTGCTTCGCCTACGGTCATGACGACAAATGAGACGAAAGTCGACAACGGCACGAGTGAAGAGTCTAACAATCCAAAAGAGACGAATGTAGAGACGGACCAGGATGTGAATATGGGAGTTGTACCCTCGGAACACGACGAAAATGCGCTCACGCCTCAGGCTTCACGGACACCCAAAACGCCCAACTCGAGACGGAGTTCCCGGAAAACAACGATGCAGGATTCTCTTTCTGAATCTGCTCCCGATCTCTCTCAGACACCTGGGAGTAAGTTGAAGAGGTTGTTTTTGGATTTGGAGATCCTTCCTACACTTCTGGTGCGTCTTGTAGCACCTTTGCCGCAACATTGTCGTGCTGACCATGGTCATACTGGGGTTTGTCCTCATATAGGACCTGTTCTTCGAGTTCAAGTGGAACAACTTTCTGCACAGCGCGGTGTATGACGTGATTCACCAAATTTTGACGGGGAACGTCGAGAGTGGGTTGAACAGGGAGTTGGTGATCTCGTTATTCAGGGATGCGAAGCTTATGCAGAGGATCGTGGATGGACAAAAGCTGAACGATATAGAAAGGTACGCCGCCCCTCCCCACAAGTTCTCCCTACCTACCGCCGACTTACGCTTCTGTCCGCTCTATATACAGCGCGAAACCGAAAGGTGTTCGGATAGGTTATATGGGCCACCTCACGCTCCTCGCTGAAGATGTCATTACTGCACTTGACCGATTCCCATCTGACCTTCACACCCTTATCCTCACCACGTATGCACCCCAGCCTCAATGGGAGGAGTATGTCAAGGGACGGTATACGGAAACGAAAAAGAAGGATCGTTGTGCGCTTGGCGGACCGAAGCCCAGTCCGAGTGTGACGTCATATGGGTTCAATGTCAACGTGGACGCTGATGCTACCGGTGCTCTGGGAGGAGGACGCGGCGATTTCATGGGAGATGCTGGTACTGGTGAAGGTAAACCGGATGGGATGTTTCCGGGGTTGCGGTTGGACGAAGCGGCGGCAGACGCATTTAGAAATCGGCCGAAGATTGAGATCGAGCAGGGTGATGTGGAAGGGGCGGGAGGTGGGGAGAGGAAGGCGGATGTGCCGGAGGATGTTGGGACTTCGGGAGGGGTGAGGGGAGAGTTTAGGAGGGCTGGATCGGAGAGTGCCAGTGGGGTGAGGAATACAGCTGATTTTGGACCTGCGCCGGTGTTGGGTCGTGATGAGGAGGATGAGGATGATGAAGAGAAGTATGGAAATTCGCGGACAACACATGTATGCTCTTTCATGTCTTTTACGATCAAAAGTGCTGACATCTACACAGTTTGCAAGATACTTGGCCCAGGAAATTCAGTCGTCGAATCACATCGGTGAGTCGTCGGACTCGTCGGACGAGGAAGAGGGCGGGTGGTTGTCGCAGTCGAACTTTAATCTTGGGAGTCCACCGATTTCGGCGAGGCGGCAAGGTGCGGGGATGACTGAGCGGAGACCTCTGGGCGCTTCCGGTTTTGACGTGCGTTTCGTTTACTTATGCCATAGTATCTCTGAACTGAAGCGGGGGTGACTGTTGGGCTAACAGGATTCGTTCAACCCGACTGGTTCTGAGGATCCATTTTCTTCACATGATGATGTGCGCCACATACACTTCCCCGCCAATATTTGCTGTAATGAGCTGATTCCCTATGGTAGGACACATTCGGCCCATTCTCAGACTCAGCGGCAATAGCGAACACATCGGACAGCGTACTTCTTTCTTCGTCCTTCTCAGACGAAATGGACGATTCGTCGTTCGAGAGTTTTGGCGATTTTGGGGACTTCCAGAGTGCAGATGGGGATGTTGATTTTGGACCTTTTGAGAGTGCTAGTGGCGCTTCCACGAGTTCTGGTGCTCATGGTCCGTCCGTGGATACGGGCGATAGGGAGAAGCACGGCGAGGATGAGGATGAGTCGTTGACATTGACGCCTACGACTGGTAGTTGGACGATCGCGAGTGGGAACGATGGGTTTGAAGAGATTCGGAGGGTTGAGAGGGAGGAGAAACGGGGGTAGGGAGGTTCACCAGCTTCATGTTGACTTTGTTTGCTGGAGCGAGTATTCTTTCCGGCTTCCTGTGCTCTCCCGTAGCAGTGCGCTTCGATGGACCTTTTCCTGTGATAAAGTTGAAGAAATTGATACTATGTAAATTGTAATATCGCAATTGTTTGTCGAGTGTTCTTTAATAGACTACATGATGGATGCCTCCTTGTAGAATGTTATCAGGTCGCATATATGCACGAACATGACTTGGGATGGCAGTTTCTGGTGGGAAGGCCACTCAGGAGAGGGGAAGACAAGTCTGTTGGGTCTGTTAGGTCTGGCTTCGCACCAATCACGAAAGCTTGTCTTTTTTTTTTTGCCTCGAAACGACATTTGTTCGTAACCATGGACGCAGGGGGAATAAAGGTTTTGGATCTGCTATTGCCTCATTGATAGGGGTGCGTTGCGACCGAAGTTACTTGCACTCAGACCCAACTAAACAGCTAGCGCGAGGCCGTCTCCTCTCCTCACATCATTACCCTGCTACTGCGATCGGATACTTGTTGACCACTAACTTCTCGAGCTTTCTGCTATTCTGAGTTATATGCTAGATGGCCTCAGTGAATTCCTTTGAACATGCAACATACAAACATGCAGGGGCAGTCAGCGGCCTCAGCCTTTTCTCTGACTTTCCTCGTGCTTCCCCGTCATTAAAGAATAATATGAAAGGTTATACACCTTTGTTCTTCCTCACCACGGTTAGTTATTGCATGCTCTTCTCCCACACTCGTGTTTATCTTCCTTTATACTCGTCAGCAGACTTGCTGGATAGACTTGCACAAGAGTGTCCGAATCAAGTTCTCGCTGTCTTTACGCAAGGCGCTGAAGAATGATGGTATGTGGAGGTTGATGGCCCTTGGTGGTGGAAACCCAACGGTACTAGGAAGACGAACCACTCTGATTCTTCTTTTCACTTCACCCCTCCGCTCTGAATAAGTAGGTACGAGGTATTCCACGACGGACTCGCTCACAGATATGCATCACACGTAAAGTGTGGATGTAGCATGAGGGCTTGAGGTCGAGGTCATGAGCACACTTAACGTCCCGCTTCGGATCACTCTCATCTTCAGGTGCCGTCGGCTACAAGTGTTGTTCGAGTGTCGTTGATAAGAACGCATGGCGTCATTGGTGCTTCCTCACTCGCTTAACTGCACTACAGGAGTTCCCAGCCCGCCCCCTATGCCAGAATATCTATTTCCCCCAGAAGGACCCTGTCATTTATGGCTGGTCTCCTTGGCGGTTTCGTGGTCATGTGTCTGTATGCTCGGTCCCCTTTTTGTATCCGAACTTGGATTTCTGGGATGACGTGCTGTCACCGTGGCTGATGATGATGACGTGATAGTGCTGTATGTGATGTGACTGCCAGCTGAATGCGATGTAGTCGTTGATTAAGTATATTCGGGGGCGTCATTGATGTGGATGATTATGCATTGAATTCAGGTTACTTATGCATATACACTATCATTTCGAAGCCCACGCCTACGTGTATCATATCAACATACCATATTGTCTTGGTAGTAGTCTGCCGAACCGACTATTGTCACAGAAAGTTCCAACCCCCGAAGGTTCAAACTCCAGAGAGAGATCTCGGGACTGGGTGTAACGTCGAAGAGACTTCGGGTGGCCCCCAATGAACCTGAACCTCGACTCTGGAGCGCCTTAGTGAGGTGAGAGGACTTGGGATAATCTAAGGTTGGGTTCTGGTGAAGCAAGAAGTGGGTCAGTGGTTCCGTTGTCCTGGTACTTATCGGGGCGGGAAACACATCTGTTCTAATAAGCCGGGAATTCTATGTCCTCGTAAACACGAGGGGCATATATGTCAGATAATTGCGAAGCTTTGGTCGTATGACTCTCAAAGTGTTGATGGTAGGAATAGGCCGATCAACTGCGCAACCATGAATGCATGACAGCTGCTTCTTGCGGCTCCGAAGCCGTCTGATCGGTGGCTAAAACTCAGCGAGTCTTTTCTTCGTTCGCGTCAGGTCTCTCGTGGGAGGGAACAACGCACGTTCGCTGGAGAATTTTCCGCATTGAATTCCAAGGAGGCGGAATATGAGTTCCAGTCCACCCACCAAGGGAAGTGGGGTACCCACACGCCAGGGTAATTGACGTCTCCGGTTCCGTATATAATCCGCAAGGGTTGCGAACCGCGTTAGCCAAAATTGCAAAGCAGGTTGTGGAGTATAACTGAAGTAGACCTTATAGCTAGCCGGGATAATTGGGAACCGAATATCATGAGCTCCAGGTAAGTGGGGTGAGATCCCCAGTGATGCCGTTGCTAACGGGGTGCTATCCTTAGGGAAAATTCGGGTGAGAATGAAAAATTAGTCGTTTGTGCAACGAAAAGGCCAATGCGTAATGATAACAGAGTCTCAGAAGCAGAGAGTCGTGATGGTTGATAGAAGTACAAGGATTGCAACATATACCCAGGAAAACAAACAGATCTGAAGCGGAGGCACTGTTAGTACTGGTAGCATGGGTTGGCACATAGCGGGACTCACGAGACGGAAGGTTAAATACAGCGGTTATAGCGTAGAAGGCAACTGCCGCTTGACAGCATTCAAGGGGCGGCCACGGAGCAGGTCGGTGTATGCTAGACATCACCGTTGATCCCAGTAATACTTTGGTGGGTGCTTGGATATATATTCGTGATATGATGATTTACTCGATCGCTTTGATCGAGCAGCTGGTGGTGGCTGGACAGTGGATAAGATGTCAGCGGTGCGCCGTTCAGAAGAGTGTAATAAAAGAGAGAGGCGTGGAGTTGTGAGGGCGTGCAAGGGAAGAAGGTTCGTGAGATTGACTAGAATTTGGGTCGCACCTTGGTCAGCACATCATCGCCGTCAACACAACCTTCGACGTTGGCATCCGCAGTAGACTTGGGTTCTTCAATCAGGGTTCCTCCAGAATCTGAGAGATTAGTCCGCTTCTCTCTGGCCTTCTCATGAGCTATCCTAACACTTCGTTGCACCCCTCTGCCCTCCTCAATGTCCACATGCTCCTCTGCTCGTTGTTGTTGCTTCCTCCTCCGCTTTCTTCGTATCTGGAATACGGTTGTGGCCAAAAGTACGATAACGAGAAAGACTAAAATTCGGGTGTCAGATGGAGAGTGCGACACCAAGAAAGGACGCACCGAAGACAACGACAATGGCGATCTCCCATGCAGGCCCCAGATGACCATGACTAGGACTGATGATCATCATTAGCCACTAATTATGATGAAGATTGAGAGGTGACAGAGAGATTATCCAAGGTTGGGGAGGATTGAGCGAGATGAGGCAAACCACATGAGGTTTCTCGTGGGAAGAGCTTCCTGAGATTAAACAACGTCGCTCAAAGAACTTGCAAGATTGCCAGCGGACGACCAAAATTTTTAAAGGGGGTGAAGGATCGAAACTGGGAAGACAATAAAGTAGAGTATAAATGATTGATGACATACCTATCTTCTTCAGGGCGTTGGTTGGTCATCCCACCAATTCGGGTCGCGAAGAGGGGTTATATCCGAGATAATGGTGCCGTGTGCTCGGGGATAATACGGGTCAAGTGAAGATTTCGGGTGTCCAGACGTGTGCGTCCTTCCTCAGGAAGTCTTCTCACAGACCAAAGCGGTGCAGAGCGAAAGGCCGACAGACGACCAGGGGCCGAAAGTGGATGAAAGGAAATGGTAAAAGGTGTTGGTGTGCTTCTGCGTGGTTGCTATATGGACAGCTGCGGAAGGGAGGGGGGGGATGAGGAGAAAGGCGACGAGGGGGCAGTGGCGAACGATTTATAAGTCGAGGGCAAGCATTCCAAGTGACTCTGGGCGATGCGTCCGCCAAGCCCAAGACACATGCCCTCGGGTCTGGCTTCTGGGAAGATGCCAAGTCGGCTTGTGGAGATGGCGTCCGATTCGGCGGTTACACTTGGCCACAGTCCAATAAAAAAACTTTTTGTCATGCTTCATTTCTTGGTGGATTTTCTCCTCTGCCTGAAGCATATTTGCCTCGTTGGCGATACAAGGCCGAGAGCTCTTGCTGTTTCAATGTTTGGTAGAAATCTCGGATGAACAGACTTGAAAAGCTTGGCCTGAGCAAACGTAAGCCAAGAGTCAAATAGCCTCTCTTAACGCACTCGTAACGTGCCATATAATACAGGATAAACAAACACCGCTATGAAGACAGCCAGAAACGTACAGGTTCCTGGTGTCGAAAGCTTCTCTGCCCTGCTCTTATTTAGCTTCACGAGGGAGATAATGGCACAAGGGAACTTGGTATAGGTTGAGGGTTTGAAAGTGTCCCTCTCAATGGTCGGCGATAATGATTTGAGAAGGTTATGAATGAAAAGCGACTCGGTCAGGTGAGGCACTCCTAGCTGGGGGCCATCTTGGCTGAAACGCATCACCTCCACTGCACATTTCCATGCATCTTTGATCGCTTTCTCGATATCATGATGCTGTAATGGGGACAACCCAAGTATCCGTGGCATCACCAAGCGATCCCCTACAAAAGCTTGATAACAAAGAATACATATAGTGTCGTGGCAGAAAGGCTAAAGCTGTTGTCTTCCGAATGTCTTGGCTGATGGCAATGCTATCCGTCAGCCAACGGACAAGTCGATAATCATGCACAGTCGATTGCATAGGATGGAACGCTGGACATACATTTTGGCCCGGATGGCCGCCAGAAGGCTAGCCAGACAGGCCAAGCTGCTGGTAGAACCTGCTAGCCCGAGGCCCCTGTGCGTCGTGTCCTTTAATGGGCGGGGGACCATTCCCACGCAACTGGAGCGGGTCGGCCCGGTAACCTAACCTGGCATGCTGTTGACATTTTCACTCCGGATTGCGTCGTCCTTTTAATCCCAACTCGAAATATTTGGCGAGAGCAACAGTAGGTGCTTTCATCGCGTTGAGTCTCTCGTCTTCAAACGTGTAATTGAAACAGGAACACAGTAGATTAAGTAGCCATGGCCTCCATCTTCACAGCTGTCGGAAAGAAAGTACGGATATCTCCTTATGAACGCTGAACATTGTTTAATGGACATCAACTTGGAATTTCCTACGCAACTCTTCACAAACTCCCCGTCGACGGCTTGCTGCAACTTGCAATTCATCTTCGAACACTTAACCCGAACATACCAGATTGTGGCCATAGGTCGTAATTATGCCGCACACGCCAGAGAACTCGGGAACAAGCCTCCCAAGGAACCTTTCTTCTTCTTGAAACCCACCTCAAGTTACTTAGAGTCTGGCAACAAGGTCGAAATCCCGAAGGGAATTATAGCGCATCATGAAGGTGCGCCTCACGTGGTGGATTGTGGATTCTACAACCAATTGTGACCTCTACTGTTCTTGTTGCGTTATTACGTTGCATAGTTGAACTCGGCGTCGTCATTGGTCGACCTGGGAGGAACATCCCAGCCTCCCAAGCCATGTCTCACGTTTCTGGTTATAGTGCGCCTTCATATTCATTCCCTCTACCCCCTTAGCTAAAAGCCTACCAGCATTAGCAGTGGACATGACAGCTCGCAACCTCCAAGAAAAGGTACGCAAAGCCGGTCTGCCGTGGACTGCGGCGAAGGGCTTCGACACCTTTACTCCTGTTTCGTACGTTCCCTGTTCGGGTAAACAGCGAGGATGACCAACAGGTTCCTCCCATAATCTACAGAGGTTGGATCCCAAAGGGAGATGTCGATGATCCCCACAACTTGCGACTTACCCTTGCTGTACGTCTGACCATGAATGCCAGAAACACCGTAGAAATGACGTGTGCGACGTAGATCAATGACGAGATAAAGCAAGACGGCTCTACTGGAGATATGATCTTCAAGATCCCACAGCTTATTGAACATGTTTCGTCCATCATGAAGCTCGAGGTATGACTCCCTTCTTTCTGCCTAGCCAGCGCTTATGTCTATTGCTGTTCTCGATGAGCAGGAAGGTGACCTTCTGTTGACTGGTACACCGTCTGGCGTTGGCCCCGTTGTTCCTGGTGACAACGTGTACTGTACACTCAAGGGTGCATCTGGGGAGAAGCTGGCAGGACTGAGGTTCTACGCGACGCAGAGAGAAAATGGGTATCAGTTCGTGCCGGATTCGGAGTAAATTTCTTCGACACTCGGATAGGTCTAATCAGGCAATCTATTCTTAACAGAGATTAGCTGCAGGTATGGCTGATGTCAGGATGTTGCGACAATGTCGGACATCGACACAATTCTTTCGTTGCCAATCATTGCCGAAGGCAATCTGACAACACTTGAGAAGGCTCTTTCCTGATTGATCCCAACCTTACAGCTTCTCGCGTCCTCCAACGTCCAGCTCGTTGCTGAAACAAGATCAACCGGCCTGACCGCCCCTTGCCTCAAGCAATCCTCATCATTACGACCATGCTACTCACCAAAAGAGAGGTGGATATGCTTCTCCAACTGCTGAGAATCAATCTTCCCCAACTTGGGCAATTTTGCCTCTGGAATTCCGTGCAAGTCCCGAGAATCGCGAATTATGACTCGGGTACCAGCACCCAATTCCCCGAAGAAAAATTGGGCAAGGCCTATGTATCAGCATTCCAACCTTGCCGTAATTAAGGACATATTTCACGTGATTTCAACATAGAGGAGGAATTGCTCTGGCTCTAGCAATTGGGGGAAGAGGGGAACATCTAGACATCCCAGTTGACACTGTCAGGAGTGGTACTTATCAGCTCCACAGATGGCTTTTTGTTGAGAGTAGATAGTTCAATATCAGAAGGGTGTTTATAGTTGTGTGTTATGGTCTTTGGAGGAGTTGAGTTGAAGTTGCAGGTAAGTAGGTTCATACAGACAGAATGCTTGAATGATTTCCTGTAGATGGAGTTCACTGATAATCATATTGTGAACTCCAGATATTTATTGTGTGTTTTTCCATTCTGTATGTAAACACTAATATCATTGACAACCATATTTGTGAACTCCAAAGCAAATATAGATTCTGCCTACCACCTGCTTAAGATATCAACCTATGTATAATCATAATATAGCCTGATTACCAGTTACAGCTTTGGCATAAATGAAAGTCATGTTGGCTCAAGAGGTTCCCTACAGGGAACTCATGGGCTTCAAATTTTGTGTGAACCCTTGAAATGAGTAGGTCTCAAACCTACTTATGGAGACTACTACCAAAAGGGCATAAGCTACCACTGAGGGAGTGGTCTGAAGCCCAGAAAGTTGACAGAGTGTACAAAGTATGGGATAGTTGGTTAGAATACCAAACCATCATACCCATTGATATTGAACAAACATTCAAGAAACCCAGGAGAGGTATAGGACATGGTGGAGGGGGAATTAGGATGTGACAGCATTAGGAACTTGTGACAAATTCCTGGAGGGCATGTGTAGGGGAGCAATACATATTGTGACCACAATAACAATGTACATTTATCTTATCTTGCTTTGTGCCATTTATCTCAACTGCCATTTAGTGTATACTTGAGAATATATTATATAAACTTATAGGTAAAAACATATATAAGATGAGTTGTAGTAGATACAAGGAACAGAGCTTCTTAACCTGTTATCTCTATGTGTGCTGAGAACTATTCACTTTTTGAGTGACTGGGACTGGAAACAGGGGGGTAGTGGGGTAGAATTGGGGATAGGGGATGGATCTACATAGTGGAAGGCAGTGTTATGGTTCCAACTCACCAACCCCTCACTGACATCACCACTCAAGTCTTAGGTCAAGGACAATCCACTCATTACTGCAATGCCTCCCTTGCCAATCAGTGCATTTCTGGCCACACATCTCTATTTTCACTCAACTGGCAAATACCAGTGTGTTGTGACCTTTGTAGTTAACTCAGGTTGCAACTTAGGCAAAGACTTGAGAATGACAAAGGGAAGAGAACTAGTTAGTAAAGTGTGAGGAGTACAGGTGCTCTACCTAGGGTTTATATACTGTGAAGAGTTATACTAAGAATAGGTGAAACAGGAGATGAGTCAGAGATGAGTCAGTGGGTGACTAAGGTGAGGAGTGACAAGGGGCTGAAACACAGGATGAAACAGTGTGCTGAGTAACTATGTTCTAAATATAGATGAGACCATAACATCACCCTCCTCCTAAGGTGTCATGACCACATGAAACTACTGTAAGTATTCATGTAAGTTACAACATATTGGAAAAGTGAAACATGTGAGGAAATTCTGAGCTTCTTTGAAGGTAGGTGGGCCTTGTAGTCAGTGGGTAATTTTGCATGCAACATCCCTCTTGTTAGGACTGATGAAGAACTAGTTGGTGGCCTTTTTCCAGGTGATGAAGAATGGTGTGTGATTGGGGCCTCCTCCATACATGGGGATCATGGTACCTCTATAGGTAGTGTCTGTGTTGCTGTGGTCTTTGATTAGGACCTAGAGGATTTTCTTCCAGTAGTTCTCATCTTTCTCACTGTCTTTCTTCAGCATTTGTTATAGTGAGGCCGCTTCGGTCTGTAAAGAGGCCCGATACGTATCCACAGATCGTATCAAAGGAAACTTCTCGTGTACTAACAGATGAGCTACCTTTCAACGTATCACTTACAGAGTAAGGTCAACACATTCAAGATAACTTCAAAGTTGTAGCACAATCAGTTTTGTACCTCAATAGAACTCAAGCAACTTAGAGAGCAATTTAGATTATAAGAGTTCACTTAAATCGTATCACTTATAGTTGATAAAGAGCTCTATTCGAGTCTCCACCTAACCAAGTAGAAACGATGCTTTCTACTTGTTAGCTGTCAACGGTTTATATACCTACGGACAAGGTATCTAAATATATCTACAGATCGAATTGTCTAACTCTATCAATGTTCTTCTAGGTACCGATGTTCGACTCGGAGATTGACTCGGGACGGAAGGAAGTCTAATTCTACTTAATATAGTTTAGATGTCTTCGTTACGAAAAGTTCTTTATCAAAGAAGTCTTCTTTTGATAAAAAATCTAGAATGTTCTACAATGTATCAAATGTCGTACGACTTTAGTATTATATAATCAATCTAGAATGTTCACAAAGACATGGAACAAATAAACATCTTGAAGGCTAAAGTCTCTGAATAATACAACAACAAATAAAACGAAATTCATTATTAGTAAATGTATAGCGGACATTTACTAAGTTCATAACACAATCCCTTTCCTATATAAAATGCCCACATTTTATTACTACAATAGAACAAATATGAAACTGCGATTGAGAACTAAGAAGTAGAGGTAGAAGAGGAAGCTACATTTTGAGAAGTAGAGGCGGAAGTAAAAGCGGGAGGAGGTACGGAAAAGGATGGGGGGAATACACTATAGGCCTTCATTTTCTTTAAATGTTCATTGTAGACGTAATTTGTTGTAGGATTTTGGGGCGCATCTTTCTGACGTGGTACAGGGAATGGATATTCGATGTCAGGTTGTGCGATAAAGGGGTTTTGTCGTTTGCGTTGGCCGAGGACGATACCATTCTTTGGATAAGTCGCATTCTTCTCAATGGCGGTAATGGGCATGCGACTGACAGGCGAGGTGTGGCGAGAGGGAATGGTGGGCGAGAAGGGGTGATTTTGGCATCGCCAGCTGTAATGTCCATTCATGTTACAAAACCTGCATGCGTACCTTGGACATTGATATGCCAAGTGTCCTACTGCCTTGCATTTCCAACATCCCATTGTGTACACGTGTTTTAACGGAGTCGGAAGGAGGAGTGAGTGTCGAGGGGGAAGTGTGCGCTCTAAAACCTTGGCCTTCCATGACTCGACGTGTTTGATGGGGTTCTTTCCACGTTCTGTTATAGTGAGGCCGCTTCGGTCCATAAAGAGGCCCGATACGTATCCGCAGATCGTATCAAAGGAGACTTCTCG
>JAEUWR010000525.1:0-65577 GCA_018524895.1 Podaxis sp. C-F-101400 | reverse complement strand
CACGAGAAGTCTCCTTTGATACGATCTGCGGATACGTATCAGGCCTCTTTACGGACCGAAGCGGCCTCACTATAACAACCATCAACCGTGGCCCAACTCCACGATGGTGCCCTGTACTTTTCAGGTCGCCCGTATTCTCGGTTATTCCTTTTTTTCCACAAGAGAGCTTGGGGAAACTGATGCGTCCATAGCCCAGCAACGTATTTACTCTGAGGCCATAGATCATGAAAATGATCAACGACACCTGAAAGGGCAACCAGTCTATCCTTTGGCTTGGTGAGGGCGCGCTGGGTATAGAGGCTGACCATGAAACGCCAGCTTTTCTCTATGTCCTCCTCGGATGCTCTGGGGACCATCTGAGGTACCATACTACAATCAGGCAACCGCGGGATCTCCATTGCGTCGGGCAGATAACCAGGTGAGCCGTTGACGTTCACGCGGGTTGATTGACACTCGTATTGTAATCCATAGCGACAGTATATTAACTTCCGAGGGGACAGCACACGCTCTTCCAAACACCAAGCGCGTGTATCGACAGGCTCGTTCACTGGTGGCCCCCCGTCTCCTCCACTAAGAAAGAAGGTCCCTATTGACTTGTCCGGGCAGCGAAATGGTAGCGTGCTCACAGCAGAGGGCCACTTCTTGCGTTTGTGCAGAAAGCCATTGCTAACTTTCTGGGCATCCGCGGCGACAATAGTCACGTATGCATGTTGGAAAGTGTGCCGAATTTTGGGGATTTCGCAATTCTTGTCTTCGTCCGAGTCCTGTATGATGCAGATCGAGTCCACCCAAAGATAACGTAAGCCGAGCCGACTCGTAACAGTGATGGCGTCAAGAATAGTCTTTGGAATAAGTCGAGGGTCAATGGAATGCTTATATAGTTCCATTGTCGTCTCCTTTGTGCTGTGGGGCTGTTCCTGTCCCCAGACATAGCTTAGGGCTGCGTAGCGTTCCTCCCCCAAAGACTCGCTATCCACCAGTCGAGGATGAATGGGATCAGCGCAATCAATGACTCTTCTAGGCAGTTTAGAAGGCTGCGGGCGTAAACAGTGCTTGTGATGCGAGCAGTTCTCCATGCATTTTTGGATAAATGTGTGAGCCTGACTGCTGTTGACGTTCCACACCAGGCCGCGAGCCGCTATGTATCGTGCTGCAACATTGTCTGTTGATATATCATGATCAGTCCATCGACCTTTTCGTGTATTAATCAAACTTTACAGTGACAGACATACCAGCATCGGCGTAGACATGCCAGGTCCTGTACCAGTCGTTCTCGACGCAAAGTCGGAACAGGAGTGCAGCATCGGAGGTGGACCACATAAACTGAATGGTTATCGAAAAAGTCGAGTCATCGGGCGGAGGTTGTTTGGTCTTCTTGCGGTGCTGGTAGTACACCTCTATATTCTCGCATACGATATCACACCATTCACACATGTGGTCGATCGACTCCTGCATCTGCACCCATGTTGACGTCTGGAATGTGAAGCAGTGGGTGTCGTTTGATTGCAACTCGGCTGAGGCAGAGTTGAGACTAGCCGTCATCCAAATAGCTGCAAAGGATGTTTCCGAGAAAATTGTGTCCCAGCAACGCGTGCAGACCAGCTTTCTGATTTCCGGGTCTATAGTCACCGCCTTCGCTAGGGATTTATCTATCTTGGGATCAACCTTAAGGACTCGAAGAGTGAGCTTCAAAAATGGAACTAAGACCAATAGGACAGCTCACATCCAGAGCGTCGGCCTTTGAAGCAAGTTGCACCTGGCCGATTCCCGCGTATGAAGAGAGTTCTGTTTCGAGCTTCTTGAAGGAATTCTCTGTCAGTCCCGGAGCAGCCATGGTATTCTCTTGTGTTGATATCGGCTGAGTTGTCTCTTTTTGCTCCTCCTGTGATGCGGTGTGTGTAGCTCATCCCGCTCTCATGTAAAAGCGGCTTACTCGAGTAACCGGCTGCCTATTCCCAAAACCAAATTCGTACACCAAGGCGAACCATACGGCGACCCTAGCGAAGGCACTTAAGGCGAACTTCGATATTGCCCAAGCAAAGAGGGTTACAACAGGTATTAGCTTCTTGATAATTTTGGCGGAAATTCCTATTAAGAACTCGAGAGACGATAGGATCATGCGGACACTTGGGATATGGTCTGCAATTGAGGACGAGGGTTGGGCGAAGAAAAGTGGGCCGGAACAGACTCTCCCCCAGTTGTGGGATGCTTTTACGTTGAGCCGAAGTTCATCCGAACTTCTTCAGCTGCTTGACGCATCCCAAACGACTGGCACGTTTTGAGTTGAGTTTGGTTACGTTTACTATCGTCCTTATGCACTCGTGCGCGAGCGGGGCTAAGTGTCCCACAGTCGCCAGCCAATAGGAATGTCTCTTTGTCTCAAAGACAAACAGCCAATGAGATCGTGAGACAAAATCCATGCGTTTTGTTACTTGTAATGTAACTTATAAAGTTAGTCAAGGAGCCAAACAAATTTCGACTGAGCTACTTACCCTGACTCGCCAAATATCATTCGTCGTGTCAAGCTGCTCCAACGCGAACACCTCTGTGGGCGGAGTTTCCATCCGGAATTCGCCTTGATTTACATCACAATAGATTCTTCGGAACAATCCTATGATTCTTACTCCACTGTAGACGCTGAAACTGAGCGCCAGACATACATAGGTATCGATCGTCCTTGTTTCTGGATCCTGTATTCGGTGGTAAGATCCGAAAGGCTGATTAGTACTTTGTGAGGATATCTGGAAGTTGTAGGGGCTATGATGGGGAAAGGGACGAATTGCAGCTTCTTCGAGGGTCGTGTGGATGGGGATGTTTATGGTTAGGTGATTGGCAAGCCGGAAATGAATGCATGTTGTTCTCTTTTAATTCTTTGGTCGGTTCCCAAATTGACGCGACTTCCCAGGATCATCTTGGCTACTAAAGAAACCTCTCCCTTCGGTTTGGCCAGGAGTCCGGTTTCCGTTGGACAGCCTCTTTTAAGTTTAAACTGTGTCGAAACCACTCTCCTTACCTTCCGATTGATTGTGCCGAGCAGTCTACTCAAGATGACGAACAATCACGCACAGGAACCAACGATGGTTTCGATCACAGAAACTGTCGTCGAGAGACAGGCTGAAGACAGCGTACCGCCCTCACCTTCCTCGGTCTCCCCCTTCACTGGGAGCGAGATTCAAACCACCAGTCCTAATCCCCCACATGTACCACATCCTGCACGCGAGAAGACTGTCGATCCTAGGTCTTTCCCTGCTGTCATTCCCCCGGAACACGACCACCGAACGCTTGTATTGTGTTTTGACGGGACGGGGGATCAGTTTGATGCCGATAACTCGAATATTGTGCAGCTCGTTTCGCTACTGAAGAAGAATGACAGGAACAAGCAGATGGTTTATTATCAGGTATGGTGCCATCACTCCATATTCCATCTTTCTCATGTTGGGTTTTTCCTTGCTAGGCTGGTATCGGAACATATACCTCGACCAAGGCAGCGACACCTTTCATGTCTGGTATTCAAAAGGCATGTAGCCTCATCAAGCTTTCCGACTTGCTATTGATACGCAGCGTAGACACTCGATGAAATGGTCGCTTGGAATCTCGACGCACACGTTATGGGTGGTTATGAATTCCTTATGCAGAATTGTGGGCTATGTATCCGATGGTTTTGGAATATATTGCTTATGCTTGTTTTTTTTTAGACATAGAGGGAGACAAAATCTGCATATTTGGGTTCTCTCGTGGAGCTTATACCGCAAGAAGTCTTGCTGGAATGTTGCACAAAGTCGGACTCCTGCCGGCAGACAACTTCCAGCAAGTCCCCTTCGCTTACAAGATGTATACACGTGTCGACCATATTGGATGGGAACAATCAAACGGGTTCAAGAAGGCGTTCTGCGTTGACGTTACAATCGATTTCCTCGGAGTGTGGTGCGAGTTCTTGTGCGCTTACCCGTGCCTTTGTTCCTCATCTTGTCCAAAACAGGGACACCGTGGACTCGGTCGGTTTAATTCCCAAGAGGCTTCCATTCACGACGTCCAATACCATTGTTCGCACATTCAGACATGCCATTGCACTTGACGAACGTCGGGCCAAGTTCAAAGCCAACCTTTGGAACCGACCAACGACGCACGAATCCCGACTTGGCGTTTGGCAGGCAAGCGCCGCTCCAAAACCAGCGCGATCCACCGACACCCCACTTAGCCAGATTAGTGAGAAAGTGCCCTCCACACCCGGATCGCTGACCTTTCCAAAGTTTACATACCCGTCATTCAAGAAGTCCAATGATGGTGAACATAAAATGGGTCAATCCAAGTCGCGCCGGAAGAAAGAGAGCACGTGGGCGAAAGAGTCAGAGCAGGATAAGAACCTCGACACGATGGAGATGATATATTCTTCCCAGAAGGAGCGCCACACAGACGTTGAAGAAGTCTGGTTTGCGGTACGTCTGCTTTACGGCCATTTCTTTGGGGTCTACTTCACCGATATGGTTATATTTATTAGGGGTGTCATTGTGACGTCGGTGGAGGCGCTGTGAGTAATAAGACTCGCCACTCGCTTGCACGTATACCTCTTCGCTGGATGGTCCGAGAATGCTTCAAGGCCAAGACAGGTATAATGTTCGAATCCGAGGCGCTCCGGGAAATCGGACTTGACCCGACGACTCTCTACCCCTTCGTCACGCCTCGCCCACCACCTCTACCCATCACTTCCGAACACAAGATTCGCAAACCGCCTGCGGACCCAATTCCAGTTCGCCTGCACGCGACATTGACCAAGAAGCGCCCAGCGGAAGTACATGCCCAACACGTGGTCGCACCTGTACCTTTTTTGGGCTCGGAGGAAGAGGAGGAATTGCATGATGCCCTTTCGCCTGCGTACGATCAACTGAAGTTGAAGAAGGGATGGTGGATACTGGAGATTCTGCCTTTGCATCTGAGGTATCAGCGGGGTGACAATCAATGGGTGACACACTTTGGGTGGGTGTTTATGTTCCTAGGTTAGTACAAGAGTACTTGATCCTGAATTTTGGTCAATAGATGGAACTTGGCGCGGCCACGCTTCATACCGAAGCAGATCAAGAACGGGGTCAAAGTTCACAGAAGTGTGAAGATGCGCATGAATGCGGAATATGAAGACGAGAAGAAGAAAGGGAAGAAGTACAAACCGAAAGCACATCTGCGTGCTGAACCTACTTGGATTGATTAGGCTACTCTCTTTGGTTATGACCTCGCCGTGATCTTGATACCTATCCTTCACACCAACCTGTCACTTTTATCATGTCTCATTGATCTTATCGGTCGTCACGGTGGCATTATTCCAGATGTCTATGATAATACAATTTTGAGTATCATTGACAAGAGGATGTTTTCCAGGAAAGTTAATGGTCACATAACTTGAACTATAAATATACGCAGCAGATCCTAATATACATTCTAAGTCTAGATCGTCGGACAATTGTCCCGAAACCGAAGCAGCTGAAGGTTGTTTAATGAGTTGAATACCAGTATATATCATACTTTCTCAAGGAGTGTACATCCCTCGATCATGCGTTCGGCGACACGCTTTATCTACAACACATATCAGTATCAGGACATCCGAGTCGCATTATAGGCACTCACGTTAGCGGAATGAAATGGGGTAAAATGGTGTCCAGGAATATCCAGAACCTTCACAGGTCCGGAGGCTAGGCTTTCCCAACCCCTGGTGGCAATCTTAGGATCACTGCGATCCGCAAGCCAGATCGGAACTTCAGGAACGCTAGGCGGATTGAACCCTTCGGAAGAACGGAGGAGGATGAGAGGTGGGCAGGTTCCACCCGTTGCTCGGGGATCATATTTGCCAAGTAACCGGGCATTCATAGCAAACTGAGCTTTGACCAGTCGACCAAGGTCAGAACTGGCACCACGAGCATCGAGGTTGACCACGGAATCAATAAGGGCATCGGAAAGGGGAACGTGGTTGATTGGGCTAGGCGAATCAATGAGGAGGACCCCTCGTGTTTTGATTCCTTTCTTCGCGAGCTGAAGAGCAGTCTCATAGGCCGCTACTCCCCCAAAGGACCAGCCTAGACGTTGATGAGTGAGGGCTGAAGTGGTCAACGCGTGTATACATACCTCCAAGAATTACAGGGCCAGGTGTTATCTTTGAGATACGATCCGCATAAACAGAAGCCATTTCGATAACGCTAGTCCAAGGTTCCGAGGTAATAAATTTGGGATTGTGGAATCCCCAAACATTACGGCCAAGAGGAGAGATCCCGTGGTAGTAATTGATCAATCCGCTACCGTCATGGACGAGGAAAAGGGGAAGAGTCTGCGAATCGGATCTCTGAAGAGGGAGGGGGGTAATATCGAGCCTCAGGGCTTTGGTGAGCCGGGCAGCACTGGCTGGGGGAATGGTGACCGAGAATTCGGACTTGCGGCACGTCCCGGACTTAATAGGAGTGACCTGGTATGTTGCCGCACCGCAAACAGAGGCTTTGCGCAACTCGGAAGACTTCTGGCCGGAGAGGGTGGAGAGATAGGCGCGAGCCTTCCTTGCCGTCGGGTAGTCATTGAAGAAGTGGGGAGGAAGGTCAAGGCCGAATCGATCGTTCAGAGCCGCAAGTACTTTGATAGAAGTCAGATCATCTAGGCCAAGGATCCTGAGGTCGACATCATCGCCAACATCGTTGGGATTTATGCCCAAGACGGCGGCCAGAACGTTCTTGAAGTCGGCATAACCGTCGACTAGGAAGGGCGTTGGCTCTATCATAATCTCTTCAGGCACCAAGGTTCGTGGAGAGGATCCTCCACTATGGAGTTCAGTCGCGATTGTGGAAGGGGAAGTATGACCGGAGGGCGTCCTGGATGAGCCTTCAGCAATGATATCGGCATTATTTGCGCTGTGGGAAAGTTGATGGGAGTTGGAGGAAGGTACTTCAACTTTTCCGGAAATATCGATAAATTTCGGGGAGCGAACACTCAGAGAGTCTAAATCAGCCTTCGAATCAACACCCGCTGTCCCGAGGTAGTGTGTCTTCGCAGCGACCCTTGGAGTTGCGGTCCGAATATGAGCAGGGGCGCTAATGTCGTCGTTTGGGGGGATGGGGGAAGAGGAAGGGACGGAGGTCGCAGCATGTTGGGCTCGGCGAGTCGGTTGTAGTAACGGAGTGGAGTGGGTCAGACAAGTTGGTTGAGTGGAGGTCTTCCCAACAGCATGGGCAAGACCCCTCTTCAGGCCACCGAGGCGCACCCTGCGGAAGTGGATATTCTTGAACTGAGCAACCAGCGCTGGAGGCTCACTGAGCCTCACGGCGTAAACATCGGCTAGCACGATACCCTGATCGGCAAGCCGGCCATTGCTGCAGTAGACCGTGTACGAAGCATCATTGTCAACTTGCTCGGGGATCGCTTTAACCGAACCAACCCCAGTGCAGATATATGCGTCATCAGAATGTCCTTGCATATTTGCCATAAAGCCAGCCACGTGAAGGAGGGTATCAGTGAAGATGGGATGAACAACGAATTTGCTGCGATCGTGCGAAGCAGGGAGCTTGATCGAAGCATAGCCCTCCATTCCTGTGGGATCCATAGTGAGTGATTGAACCGTACGATACTCCTTGGCATATTCGACAACGCGGGGGAAGATAACTTCGTAGATGGTATGGGTGGAGAACAGCTGGGGTGGCTTTCCGTTCCTCGACTTAGCCACAGCTGAAATATGACGGTTGATGACAGGGAGTGTGCGATAGAACTTGGTCAAGGTCTTCGAGGTACCCTCTATCTTGTACTCTCCATGAGCGTGAACAGTCTTCTCAGTCGATCCATCGATTCGAGAAGCGATAAAGAAGGTCCCACTGCCATCTTGTATTTTGATACCGGTAATGACAGTAAGAGGAATCTGGTTGTCATAGACAAGGGGCTTCGCGAATTTGATGCGCCTTAGGATCACATGGCTTCCAGAGGGAGGGATAGAGAGGTGTTGGCGGGTGAGTTCAAGACCGGCAAGGACCAGTTCCAGATAGACGGACGCCGGACACAAAGGCATCCCACCAACCCTATGGCCCCAGATAGAGCTACCCAGTTCACTGATTGGCGTCTCAAAAATTGCGACATTACCATCATCCCGAGTGGGATAACGGGACCACGTTCCCAGCATCTTGAAATCAATCGTACGGGGATGGTGAGATGACTCGGACGCTTCCGCCTCCTGGGTTGCAACCACTTCAGGAGGGACTTCTTCGAAAGGAACCCAGAACTTAGTTTTGGCAAAGGGATACTTAAGGAAGCTGATGCAGGAGACGGGAACATGTGTGAAAACGCTACGCCATTGAATAGGTGCATTGGTAGTGAAGAGCTGGGAAAGTGCTGCGGAAAGAGTCGACCAGGGCTCCTGCTCTCGATGGAGAGATCCGAGGAATAATGCGGCTGACGGTACTTCGGCGGTATTCTTGAGCATGGAGAGTGTAGTTGTGTGAGGTCCGATCTCAATCCATGCATCAATCGTCCGGACAGTGGTATCGGCAGCCAGTTGCCGAGTACCTTTAACAAACTGGCCAGGTTCGGCGCAAAGCCTAACGAAATAGTCGGCATTGAATACGGACGCGTCTCCCGGTGGGACGATGTCACCGTGGACGTTGGAAACAACGGGGATTGATGGTGGACGGATAGTGATGCGCTTGGCGAGTTGCGTGAGGTCACTGGGGGCAGGACCTATGGTGGAACTATTGTGCACGGACGGCACGTGCAACAAATTACTGTTGCAGCCAACGTCGGCATCGAGGTGTGCCTTTAATGCCTTGAGTTGAAGGATCGGGCCTGCAAGCACCGTATCGACAGAACTATCGTACCATGCAAAGGTAATCCCAGAGAAATCGCCCGACGACCCAACTATGTTTTGAAGTTCCTCACTTGGGAGATTCACAACCAATATGGAGGTAGACTCCACTGCACACTTCCGGATAATGAAACGCGCGCGGTTTGCGACAATCGTGAGGGCATCCTTTAAAGTGAGAACATTGGCCGTGACGAGAGCAGCATATTCACCGAGACTGTTGAGGATCCGTCAGTCAAGGAAGAAATAGCAAACCTTCTGAGCGAGTCATACCCGTGACCAACAAGAACACTTGGAGTAATGCCCCATGACATCCACAGCCTCGCCAAAGCATATTCAAGGGATATAATTGCCGCTTGGTAGGCCCCGAATTCTTCCGGTTTCGTGAGACCACTCGAATCTCCTTCAGCATTGATGACGGCAAGCACACCAGGAAAGCCAGCGGTAGTCAGGATTGAATGACACTCGTCGATGACTTTCCTGATCAACGGTGTGGTCTTATAGAGAGAACGACCCATACCAAGGTATCGACTGCCTGGGCCGGAGAAAACGAAGGCCGTGGAGAAAGGGCTATCCTTGACTTGTGAAACCGAAGCCTTCGCCAATTCTCGGACTAGGTCCTCTTTGCTGTTCGTAGAAACAGCAAGACGATAGGCGTAAAGATGGCGTCGAGCAGTAGTTGTATATGCAATATCAGCAAGGGATGTAGTTGGGTGTCTAGGATCTCGAACCCAATCAATGACACGAGCACGAAGAACTTCAAGAGTGTTGGAGTCTTTCGCAGAAATACCGAAAACGTATGATAAGCCCTCCGGCCGTCGGTCAGTAGGAGGAGGGAGATACCCTTCGAGGAGCATGGCAGCATGAGTACCTGCTGCGTCGAAGCTACTGATCAGGGCAACACGAGGCTCGCCCTCCTTGGATGGAATCCATGCAGTCCGGACAGTGTCAATGATGGAATTGCCAGCAACGAGGTCGGTGGCACGAGGGTCGGGATTTTCGAGTGAAATGATAGGAGGGATGGTCTTGTAGCGAAGCATCAGGAGTAATTTTGCCACACTAACAGCACTTGAGGCAGCTCCCAAATGACGAATGTGGGACTTCACAGAAGTAATATGGAGGGGATTATCCGCAGGTCGATTTTGGGCAAACACGCTCCTAATGCTCTCCAGCTCGTCGAGATCGCTAGCACGAGCCCCTGTCCGATGGACTTCAACCACGTTAACACGGCGGGCATCAGTACTTGCGGCTTCAAAAACGCGCCTGAAAAGGTTGTCCTGCGTCGAGACACGCGGATGAGTACTGGAGTGCGGGAGATCACTTTGATCGACTTCGATGGCACGAATAATGCCCAGAATATTGTCGTTTTCGGCAACCGCGTCAGGGAGGCGCTTCAATACAAACATTGCAACACTTAAGCACGAGTAGCCTTCAGCAGCGACATCGAGAGAGTTGCGCTGGCCCATGGGGCTAGCGGAATGACCCCTATCAAGATCCGAGAATGTCTTAAAGGAATACGCAGTCAATCAGCGTGAAGACAGCCAAAGGGGAAAGATTGACGCACGTCAGGGCTCGCTATAACGTTGACACTACCCACAAGTGCAGTATTGCAGACTCTATCGATAAGCGCACAAGCTCCCCTACGAAATGCAACGGCAGAAGAGGAGCAGGTAGTATCGACCGCCGCCATCGGTGGGCCATTCAGCCGCAACGCATGTGATATGCAACTACTCAGAAAGGCCTCCCAAGTACCTGAGAAACCGTGTTTGATTAACACCCCTCACGTACCCTTCCTTATTGAATGGGCTCACCTGTACCATAGTGAAGGTCGGTCTCGTTTGGAAAACTCTCGGGGGCTGTAACATCCACGTAACAGCCGAAAGTCTCAGGACACCATGTCATAGTTGAATAAGGAACATAGCCTGCATCTTCGAGTGCCTCGAATACAACTTGAAGAATACGTTGCTGAGTATTCATATCTTTGGCCTCACGAGGAGTGATCTTGAAAAACCTTTCAATTGGTCGGGAGTGGGATAAATAAAAGGATAGTTAACTCTTACGTATTGTCAAAATCGTCATCGTTTTCGACGAGTTTGCTAGTATGTGCCTCTACTGATCGGTTGGTGTACTTCTCCGACTTGAAGCCAGTAACCTTGAAGCGACGTCCCGGAATCTGATGATATCAACGAAATTTAATTAAAAAAACATAGGCCATCGTCAACACAAACCTCTGAAACCGCGTTGATACCGGATTCCAACATTTCCCAAAATTTCTCGCTGTTAGGAGCGCCCGGGATATCAACCGCCATCCCAACAATGGCGATTGCCTCCCATCTAGCCGTCTCCTTATTCTTGCCGAAATCGGTTTTGCAGAGATCAAAAGTCGATATATGGGTCCGTGAGAAGGCGCAATCAAGGCCCTTGATCAAACCGGTCCCGGAACCGCAACTGAGGAGTTTGACAGGTACATCCTCAGGAACGGTTGCAACCGTCTTTTCGACTACACGTGTCCAATTGACGGGTTGTGTGATGATCATATCAACAACCAATTCAACCAGTGCTGTAGAATCAACAGTACTATGATTGATAGCATCCCCAGTCCATGTCGAGCGGATGGGAATCCAGATATCCTCAAAGGTAGGAAACTTGATATTCCGCGCAACGACATCGGAAAGAACGCGATTTCGCACCAAACTGGTGAGTACAGGGGAGTGATAAAGGGCGTCCAAACAGGTCTTGTGTACGACAGCAATAGTTGAGATACTGGCCGAAAAAGTGGCGAGATAATCAGGTCTGCCAGAAATAGTGAAACAACTGGCGTCCGTGATCGCTGTCACAAAGACAGCAGAATGACCGATTTGCTTCAAAAATAGTCAACCATTGACCACAACGGAGATGAAATACCTAGCGTGAGATACATACCTCATTGAACACGTGAACCGCACTATCCAGAGCGTCCCTCGTCAAACCCGTGAGCACAAGACCCCAAGGAAGACAGGGGTCATGATCTAGTGGTGCGGTAGAAAGCAATTGCCGGCGATAGGCTTGGGTACGAACACCAATCCAGACAGCTAGACGATATGCCTCCACTGCTCGGGAAATGAAGGTTGAGGAGTTTGGTGATGTCCCAACAACCACAGCGGGTAGAATTCCAAAGGAAAACCCAAGGATGCCAGTCCCGTTTTCTACGTTACGTTGCAAGATGTCGGTGAAAGGTGTGACAGAGCCCGTAGTCTTGCCAACGTCTTCAATGAAAGCGAGATACCGAAGTGCTTGGAAAAGGAAGAGGGTAGGGCTAGAGATTGCTGGGTTGGAACGATAACGAACGTCGGGAAATGTGATGAGAGCCGAGGGCTTCAAGAAGTCAGCTAGATTAACGCCAGCTACTCCAAGGTCGTGCAAGCTCAGAGTCGAAAGCTCCGTGATGAAGGACTGGTGGCATGCAGATAAGAGGGCAGAGCCTGAAGGTGTGGAAGCATCACGTAGAGCTTGCTCGCGAGCTTGAGGAGTGTTGATAGCAAACGCGTCTTGTTCAGAGAAAATTGGTATGCGTAGATGGTCAATTGCGGTCGGTGCCATCGTGAAGGCTTGAGAGTGTCGCAAGCTGGGAACATTCAATGGACCGAGGCACGGCTTTATAAAGGGTATAGTCCTTGTAATTCCGTAAAGAACGGAAAAGCTCGGTCCTAGTTGGCACAAGTGAGGGTGATTTTGAATGCGACCAGGAGAGGAGGTTATTCGCGTCGCGTATTGGGTTAATTACTACTAGGAGTTGACTTTGGAGTTCTCCAGTAATTGGCGTCGAGCCCTAGGTATGGTTGTCGACCCGATTTGGGCAGAGGCCGACCGAAGGCGGTATCTATCGATGTGTTTGATGGATTGACAAGTATTAGATGTCATCCAGTATCCTATCCAAGGATAAGTATCATTGTCGTCAAATAGATGGTAACAAGAAAAGATTTATACCCACCAAGATCTCCGTTGGTCCAGGCAACAGCCAAGCCGGGAACAGATCATGATCGAGTGAGAACGGAGTATGATGACGTTTCCAAGCGTGCTGAAGACCGGCGTGGGATAGAACATTTTAATTTTCCCTCGCAACAAATTCATGGACCTGCAAACATGTACAGCTTTGCAGGATCCTGATTCCTGACACGGCGGCAAGAAGAGAGTCAAGCTCATTGCGGGTACATGCTTGTGCCTTCGTTTGGTGCTTGTGTGACAGATTCACGGTTTCCGATGCTATTGGTGACCCGAACCTTGGACAAATGAGTGTATCGCCTTCTACTTGCTGGCTCTAAGAATTTATGTGTGGCATCGGCACATTTCTCGAAGCATTGCGCGCCCATTTTTCCAAGACAATCTGAACGGATGGGAGGAGTGACCGGCTAGCTTCTACCACATGCCGGACTAAACCTGCTATGCCGTGTTACATAGGTCACATCCTCAAATTTTATATCACGTCGGAGTCCGATTAGAGCTGATCGGCAACCTGCGACCATCCAGAGCAGTGTTGGGGTGACATTACAGCTCCACAGAAGCGTCACACCAGTCCACTCCTCGAGGTACCATAGTCCAAATTGCATCTCCTCAGAGAAACGCCAACATCTCACTACCCCAAGGGCTTGAGCAATGTCCCACAGAATCACTGGCAGGCACAGTGAGGTAGTACTACCACCTTCACCTTTCGGTCTTGTCTACTGCTATAGCTTCGAGAACAGTACTAATCTGGACGTACCCTTATCTCCCGCGTAAGGATTCTACCCGATAGCATGGGTCAGGCCCTTTCTAATCCCTTTCTAACTGGCAATGGTCCATGAGGCTACCTGAGAGGTAACCCCTGAAGGCTCCGGGGCGCATTCGAACCTTGACCGACGAGGGGCTGATAGGTTTAACGAGCTCCCTGCTGTAGGAGGTCGGCGGTGACCCTATTCTTGAAAAGTCCATTGTCATTGGAGTGTTCGGAATGTGCATCCGGGGCGCGAAGCAGAGTGTCTCAAACGAGGGTGGCTCCCATATTTTTGCTCTATTCCATTCGTGCATACCTGTGACATGAAGAACACGCCAATCGACCGGGGCCATGCACATTAACCTTGAGTGAGAACGATTGCACTGGCCCCGAGCTCATACAAGCCTTGAACAACCGTTGAGCCAAGGAACTGGTCGCCGTAGACGCATAGCCGGTGTCCTTGCTCCTCGCTTCGCGTAGCGTAGCTACCAACCATTTAGCTGCCCGATTGGAACCCACAATTTGTGAGTACATGCACAGATATCACATACAGACTTGTAGCAATGGCAAAGGCCACTGGGTGGTCGAAAAACATGGCTTTCCCGATGCTTTTCCGGGATTGACTCCACTACAGTACCACCTTCCTTGTATCCGAGCAAAATTAGCTCAGTGACTACACAGCATACTACTAGTAAGGCAGATGCCAGGATAAGCTCGACGCCCGTATGGTGCTATTCCTCACGATACTACAGCAGGATCGAGTGATAGTAAGGAGGCCGGACCTTCAGACGAGTCAATTTTTGTCTTCGACTGCATTGCGATGAGGTCGGCTTAACGGAGACCTCGCAGGCTCCTGGCTGCACAGGCCCGTGCTCAACGGTGAAGGCTATATGTCCTGCTATCGGAAGTGCATGCGAACAGGTTAATTTAATAAGTGTACTCCTCCCGCCTTTGAAGATTGTCTCTGCAGATGCCAAGACATCATAGATATAGCCTCATGCGTGTTCGTTGAACGGTACGAACACGGAATGCACGGAAAGGAGGGGTATCGCACGTGTCTGGAAAAAGATAAGAGCTGATGCATTCTCTACGTGCTCTCGACTTCGTTATCAGTAGCCTTGTTATATCAGCAGCTCTTGATCAGTAAGTCTTGCTCTGTCACTCTATTTGTCTAGAACACACCTAGATGAATACAACATCCTGCCAAGCCATCAAGGGATTATCCGATCCTCTGGTTGAATTCGAGTATGTAGCTATAATTAGATCATCCAACATCGACGGGGATCATCCTATAAATAAGTCACACAAATCATCCGTCCTCCTAAATGTGGCAGGATATGGTAAACCTTACCCTTACTACGGATACCACAATCTTGCAAGACATCTCATTTCCGGAGACTTGCGAAATCGACGTGATACGCGGGCCCGTTGCTTGAGCTGAGGCGCCCAGTTCTAGAACGAGCATCCCGATTCCATTTTGGTTCAAACTGGAGCAGAGCACTGACGCATTGGGTAGTAGGACATTACTTAGTTTGAGCAATGCTTCTGACGGATGGATAAGTGGCTGCACTCATAGGAGTTGTTGGAGCTTAAGTCAGAGCAGTGCTGGACGTTCGGCCGTAAGACGCAGCTCTTCGAAGGGGCATGACGGGTGGGTTTCATTTCCGGCCTATGCTGTGTCGTAATGTTTGGTAAAAAGGGCGAGACGCGCGAGAGCGCTCTCGGAATGGTTTTCAATAGACGCGGTATCTCACGGGAATAGTTCCGAGGGACCTGGACGCCCAGCGCAGCACAGAAGCGTGCGGCTGATCAACGATGATTACTGAGCATCCTTAACGTCAGCGATAAGGCGGGAAGGATGGTTTATTATTGCCCTGGACGTCCATATATGAAGTGTGTGTACAGCCCGAAACTCGGTCGCCACATTAAAGAGAAGTTCAAACACTGACTCCGATGTTTTAGGAAAGGAAACTGACCCCTTCATCAACTCGATACAAGTTGAATTATGTACGTCAAGTAACATTTTATGCAAACTTAACCCTGAGACATCGACTTCTTAACAGGAACAGGTGGTCCCGGAAAAAGTGAATGCCGAACCGTCTGTGCCTGTGATACGTACACGATCGTGTATCGCGGGCTTCGGGGCAGATGACCTCGGCGAGGTTGTATGATCGCCGTGTCATCCCATTACATTACGCGTTGTATGATGTGAGGGTGTACGTCCGATTATAAATCACACAACCAATACTCTGGATCTCGACGAGGTGGGTCAACTGAGTTATTCTCGATTGCAAAGGATCAGGAAACGTGTCGAGGGCGTATTCCGAAAACTGAGTTCTCAGCGCAATTCAGTTAACACGATGCTCCCATGATTTATTCCAAGGGCTCCAAAGTCTCCGACTTAATTGGGGAGGGAAGCCTTTTAACGACTTACACTCAGAAGCCACGGCGAAAAAGCAAATCAAAGAAATAATTATTTCTATTTGAACGTAGCGCACTGTGGGAATCCTGGCCTGTATGCTCAGCTTGTTGACTGGGACAATCACCATCTAAAATCGTCCAGGCTTGAGGGATGCAAACCGCTTCGTCCCTGAGCAGTGATCGACAGGGCCCATGAAGTGGGAATTACATCACCATTTTGGTCCCCCACATAGGATTCGGCTCCTGCTTCGTCAATGTACCTCGATTTTGTCTAGACTCCTCTGGCACTTTGTGTTAGTAAGTGGGCTTGCTGCGGAATTGTAGAATTATATCGTGTAAACGAGTGGGTTCAAGCATTTCTGACCCTGTGTTGGAGCGAGTGTCACTAAAAATGGGTATTCGTGTCTATTCAGGATTGCAGGAGATGCTTCGATGTATGATCCGGTAAATCTACTTTAATCCCCTCGGCAGTATCATGTGATTGCTGACTGAGCTTCTCAGTCATTTCGCTTAGCCTGATAGCAAAGTCACGCCCATTGATTACTTCTAGTCAATTAGGCAGCCATCCTTGTGGTTCGTACTGCCTGGTTTCTACGCAACCCCCAAACTATAGCTCTGTGGTCTTGACCTGTTGAGGAGAGCAAGGGAGCAGGCGCCCGAGCACCAACACAGTGGCATTGTGGCTTCTTTCAGTGCCTTGCGGACCACTGATTCCTACATAAGGCAAGGGACAATCCCAGTGAGAGTGCGATAGCTGTATCATCTTCTGAGCAAATGAGCAGGAGGTATCAACTGATGGTGATACTCCAAAAGTCGTCTGCAATTCAACCGGCGGATCAATAAGCAGTTTGGCGTGTCATGTCTTTTCGAATCATTGCCAAACCTCCAACCGATTGTATCCGGTGGTTTGCCTTCACGATAATGTTTGCTAGAGCAAGATGAGGTTAGCAAGTAAGCTGCGGGCACTCTGCCTAAAATTAATTGCGGAATGTAGTAGCATGAGCAACCATTTGCACATTCGTCGAACTTTGCTTTCTGAGAAGGGCTCCAGCGCTCGTGAGTAGATCAGGAGCAACAAAACCCACCAGATATTGATCTGGTCTTAATCGGGTAGTAGGACCGCTCAGTTTCCGCTGACGTAATATGTTCCCGTGATTGCCGAACTCTTCCGCACCAACTGGCAAGTGACTTGTTCGCTAACATCGACGAGCATGCACAGGCCAGATTGCGGAAATTCTATCCTGGAGGACCCATAGTGCTCTCTCTCCTTTATCTCAGCAGAATCGCTCATGTCTGCTCTCCGGCTCATTGTACACTCTCGGGTGCCAGATCTTGCCGCGATTCGACATTATTAAGGCGCAAATGTCGGTGTCAACTGCATGTCCTCGAACTTATAAATCAAATCAAACTGACGCACTGCTTTTCATAGACCAGTATAGCCGGTGTTGCTGGTTCAGGATCAATTACCGCAAGTTCCGGTCATTTCCGCCTGCGCTTACATAGTGTACGAGCCAAACACAACTCTTTTGCGCCGCTTAACGTTTGAATAGAGATGTGATCTACCATCATCGAATTTGCACCTTAGAACTGTAATTCAAGATGCTCTGCAAGGGCTTATATAAACCACACCTGAAGTTCTGTCCTCGAACTTCTTCCCCCTCCCAGCTATGGCTGCACCTATACTTCCTATGATGCCTCCTGTGAGGCATTCCATCGACCTCAAAGCTAATGGAGAAGTCAGCCGCATGCGGAATCATAAGGGTTAGTCTTCGGTCGGCGGCTATGCTTCGAACATGGATATCCTCCTAACTTCCCCCACCCTAGGAAATATGCCTTCACTCCCGCAGACGAAGTACTGCTCTCTCTGTCCAGCGAAATTCACTCGCACCACACATTTGAATCGACACCTTCGTTCACGTTAGTGTCCTTGCCCATCTCCTGTATACTATTGCTTATCAATCGTGGCAGATACGAATGAACGATTGCATCGATGTAATGTGAGTTGTTGCGTTCGAAGCGGTGACTTGCAGTGTTAACATCTTCCACAGACATGCAACGCCGAATTCACACGAAGTGACTTGCTTACTCGACATAAGCGAACGTGCGGCGATTCGTGGGTGTCACCTCTTCTTCACGCTTGTCGGGTAACTGAAAATCCCTCGCCTAGTCGAAACGCTAATCGGTCGCGACGGAAATCCTGCCAGGCATGTCCTCATGGCTTCCCAAGCATTTCTTTCAGCTGACACACCCTATTCTCCTAGGCTTGCGCCGAGTCGAAGGTCAAATGCAATTTACAATACCCCTGTTCCAAGTGCTCGTCACGAGGGAGGGAATGCATTTTTATCAACGACCCCGAAGCTTCGAGAAACAAACGCAATGCAGCAAAGAAGGCAGCTCAACAGGCGGCGGCAGCCAAGGCCGCGAGCGACACCACACCGACGGCGTCATCTCCAGTTTCAACGAATCACCCGATGTCATCTCCTCCCTATCCTTCACTATTTGTGACTAATAACACCACTCCCTCACCCACTCTCTCCCTGGACGCTCAGTTGTTACCCCTTACCCCGCTTGAACCTCCAGGGCTTTCAACATCTTCAACCTCTTCTGTTGCCTCCACTCGATCATCTCCTCGGTCGGATCTTTTTGAACCTCGCGGAGACTTTGCTCAATCATTCGACGTCGCAACTTTTGATACCTTAACCTTGGACAATCAGCTTGGTCGGCTCTTTCCCAACCCCTCCGCCCCCCTCGAAAATTTCGGTTTGGAGCAAACATTATCGTCATGCTCTCCACCGTTTGCTCCATTAACAGACTTGTCAACTTGGTTGGACGGCCGAGAAGCCTTCCCAAGATATGCAGGGAATGATGTTTTCTCTTATCCGCAAGGTGTTAGGATGGATGGTCAAGACTTCATGCCCGACTATACTTCTCTAGGACCAGTCCCGTCACACAATACATCGCCTTCGCAAGTCGGTGTTACGGTAAACCCGGCGGGAGCTTCATTCGATTCCTCGGTCCTCACAAACGCACTCGAACCCACGGCCGAGGACTTAGAACACTATCGTATGTCTATTCTCTTCATACACGTGTAAACCCTTGTTAACAGGCCCGCGATGGTACAGTGTACCTATTTTTCTCTGCCTTCAGCACTCAAATACCTATTATCCACCCTTCTACGTGGAAGGCAGAAGGCAAACCTCCGATCCTTATTCGTGCAATGCAAGCGTGTGGGGCTCTCTTCGTGAAAACGAAGACCGCGACGAACTTCATCAACAATACTCTAGTAGCAACGCGGGATAGCCTTGTCATGGAATTCGTGAGTGACTCGGCCGCCCCTCTCCGCGTGCCCGGAACTTATACATGGGAATACCAGACCAACAGCGGCTCTGATTTGAGCAAACAATTGAACATTATTATTGCCGTTGTCCTTTTGCAGACGATCGGACTTTTCCACCAGAAAGCAGATCAGAGGGTTTCGTCCCATGTTTATCATGGGATGTTGGTTATGGTATGTAACATTGTCACGCACAACCGTCTTGGCTCTCAGCCCCCCTGCTTTCTAGATGATACGCCGTATTGGTCTCATCAATCGTGTGGCCTCATGGAGCCTTCCAGACCTGAGTGATGTGAGTGGGTTGGACAAAGCTTGGAAGGATTGGGCACAATACGAAACGATTAAGCGGTGCGTCAAAGCGCTTATGTCCATGGAGATCTCTGATACTCATCCTCACCATCAGAGCACTCTTAGTTTCATACCTCCACGATTGCTGCCATTGCATGTACTTCTCCATGTCTCCATCATTCCAGCCCAGCGAATTCGATATCAATCTACCATGCGATGATGGGTTATGGACGGCAGGCAGCGCAGCACAGTGGCTCCAAGCCGCAAAGACACCTTCCCATTACGGCGTGGGCCTCGCACGGCTATCCGGGTTCAGTATGCAACGGGCGTTAGCGATCTTAGCCGAGCTGCAGAGTTCGGCAATTCCCCCAACACTAAATCCGTTCGCCCATTTTATCCTTATCCACACTATTCTTCGAAACCTCTACGCCTCTAACATTCGAAACCCATCCGATACTCCTACGACTCTTTCCGATAACGACTCCAAAGAGAGCACCTTCTCGACTCAGTATGCTCTCCATAGTTGGCTGCAGATGTGGATGAGCAGTCCCGATGCCATGCGTTACGAGAACAACCGAGAAGAGCCACCATTCGCCTATAACGCCCTTCCCTTCTATTGGCTCGCTCAGGTCTCGCTAATGGCGTTACAAGATGACATCGGCGTCGATCTCAAGCCACTGGACCGCAAAAACGAGAGCCGATACCGCCTCATGAGGGAGTGGCTTGATAGAATCAGGTCTCACCTTCGCAACGGAACCCAGATTCCCACTCAGCTTTGGGACGAACTGATGAAGATCCGCATACAAATCCAACAGCGCCCAGATCAGAGCAACGGTGAACATCCTGGCGGGCTGACTGCCTTCTTTCCCTAGAGTGGGTCTTTCTACCTCGACGGTTAATTTATTTTCATGATGTTCCTTTTGGCTGTATTGCTACCACATCGTGTTTCTGCTAACTTGTATTTGGATTCGCATTATTAACGTTCATTGTATTTCTAAGCACATCTTGGGCATTTTGGAGTTATGATAGACTGTATTCTGTGTAGTGTTGTTATGTTACATATGTCCCACTTTCTTGCTTCTTGTTTATGATGTTAACATAGAACAATTGTATAACTTGGATTGTCTTGATGAAGGTGAGACAAGACAAGCGACACTGAGAAGGATATATTACGGACTATATATACATTATGTTAATCTATCCTAACTAAATAGGAATGCAGGACACGCCAACTTTCATTCTAACGAGCATAAGCGAGCGTAAACCTGTCAGGTGGTTAGCATGGGTATTTTGGACGGGAGTAATAAATGGTCTCAGCGGAAAGGAGTCGTCATTCCCGCCGCAGCGAGTCGTACTCATTAAAATCAGTTTTTTTTTTTGGTATCATTGACCCGATAGGCGTAATCAAAGAATGGAGAGGTTACTCACCTATCAACTCCACATGTGTCTAGTATGCTCTGGACCAAGGTGACAAAAGGATGTCCCAGCTTTTATCGACATACCACGACATTTGATATGCATCGCGATATTTCCTAGCTCTGGGTTAGTCTTGAAGGTGAAAGGACTCGTAAGAGTCATGGCACTGTGCCGATGGTAGAGGTCCAAAACGACCAGCGTGGCAAACCTTCGTAGCGGAAAAAAATAGAGTTTGGGTGGGCTATATACTGATGGTCGGAGTTTTGAGGAAATAGCCGGTGATTGTGATGCAGATGTTGACTCAAAATGGAACCATGCGCATGGCGTCTTGTGAGCGCCTGGTAGAGATAGGGGCTAATTAAGGGAATCCACGGCGTTGTCGTCGTTACTTCGTAACGGTTAAGATTGCTTATAGGAGAGCCTCAATTCCGTTCTATACTGGAAAATGGCACACTCATACTTCCATTCTCACTGACTAATTCACATGTGCCCCTGAGAATCTCATTGACGACGTCACGAGTGATCATATGAATAAAGCCGCATATGTGGCTCCGCAGTCCCTTTTGTTCTGAGTCATCCTCAACCGGTCCTCTTGTCATCTTCCACAAATGCCAGTCGAGTTGAAAGGAAGTTGCCATTGCGGCGCTGTCAAATACAGTGTGCTCTCAAGCACCCCAGTTCCATACCAGGTATCGTAGTTGGTGGAGTTGACTTACGTCTGTATCACTGACATTCTCGAAGTTGTGTCTCTGCTCCATTTGTCGAAAGGTCGGTGGCGTTGGGGGCAGCATTAACCTTGGTGCGCATACCAAGTCCCTCAAAATCGAGGGAAAAGAACATCTCAGGTGTGTAGCTTAGCTTGTTCGTGCAGAGTTCTACCGAAGTTGATCCTACCGACCTTAGCATATATCACGCCGTCTTGGACAGAGGCACTCCCAAAGAACGTCGCGCCTCGTCTGAGCGCAACTTCTGCAAACATTGCGGTAGCATGCTTTGGTTGTATGACGAATCATGGTTCGTTCACCTGTACCCAATGTTTGAACCTATGCATACTGCCGTAAATTTCCACTTAGGCCGGAATTGATTCACCCATTCGCTTCGTCAGTTGACTCCCCCGAACTTGATCCCCCTAAAACGATGGTAAGGACATAAGCTCTTAGGAACGGTACTGCTAATCATCAAGTCTCCAGGTCTGCATCAAGTTGGATTCCAAACCTGACTATGTGCGCCTCCCCGAGGGTGATAAGAAGGTTTACCAGAACTACGGCCCGCACTCACTGGAAGAGTGGCATAAGAAGAACGGGCTTTACAAGGAATAGTTTTGCAATCGCGTTGACCTATGTAACTCTTTTACATTCTCGCCAATTCGCTGACAACCCGAAAAAACCTGTCTGATGCAACGCTGACATTGATCTGATAGGCGGATGCGGACCAATGGTGATAAGCGGTATTATACAAAACGACCAAAACGAAGAACGAAGGAAGGGGTTGTACATGGACAGACAGGGGCCCTGGGACAACTAAGACGCCATATGTTATACTACTGACACAGTTGGAGAGACCGCCTTGTGCTGAGACCTAACTTTAGTAGCAACATCCGCAAAAGAATGTGCAATCGAGGGTGACGGCGGTGACCGAATTGCCGAGTTCGGTGTGTATACTGAGGGCCGCAAAGCACTGGATCCCTCAGCTGAAGTTTCTTGCATAGAGATTGTGCTTCCCTGCGAGTTTGTCGTCCGTATCATAGGTACACTCGGTCGTGTTGTTGGTTGTTGTGCCATCCAGAGTTGTATTATTGATGCGCCTTCACTGTTATGACGCGTGACAGCAAAGGTCGGAGAAAACGGTCGCCAAGTCAGTTGTTGGATCATAGGAGCCTCCTCATTCTCGTCATCTGAGCCGAGAGAGAGCAGATAACTAGGGCGTAATTCCAGGGTGCTTGAATTCCGGTACCAGACCTGTATCTTTCCGGCTGCAACATTTTCCTCTCAGTGGGGGATGTCGCCCATCACAAGAATACACATACCATCAGTAGCGCTAAAGACAAAGTCGTCGAGAATCCCTCCAAATGTGATGGGGCCATCGTATTCTTCACCAACCGAATCGTCAGGGGGTACGATAGTGAGGCGCCGCAAGATTGGAATAACATGCAAGTTGGAGCTGTCCAAATTTACATCAAGCTGCCATGCCTGAAAACGTGACTGTTTCCAGGTTAACAGCGGAACTTGGATATATAATGGGACAACGAACCTGTTGGGCGCTAACCAGCATATGAAGTCCGGATTTAGAGATCTGAATGGAGAGGATATCTTCAAGGACAGGGAGTTGACTTAAGGAAAATAAAATCAATGCTCCCGTTCAGGACAACGGCATTATTTCACTTACTAAACGGCTGACTTCTGGTCCATGTCATATACTTGTAGAAGCTTGTATCAAAGACCGTGGAGGGCAATGAAGATCACAAAACCCACCAACAATCCTCTTTTCCTGCTTCTGCTCAGCCATTGGCAGGGCCTCGTGAGACGAGGCCTTCACCCGGGCGAGTATTATCAAGTAGTTGTGCGTCGGTTCCACGGCCATGTCGCGGATGTTGAGCTCCTTTAGTTCATATGTTCCCATCTATTTTGTCATGTAAGGACATAATCAACCATGAAAAACGTCGAATAGCTCACCGTTCTATGGCTGCGCGACTATGCATTTGCTTTATTGGACTTCGCTGCATGTGAACGGAGTTGTGTACTCACTTGTTTATGTATCCGGTTGCTCTCCGCAGTCAGAATTGCTATTTCAAATTTAGCACTAAGTTAGTGGTAGCAGGAATCAAGGCCTACTATTAGCATCAAGCCAGATGACTGCCTTGATCGTACGTCGTGTTCGAAGAGTGCGTACAACGTGTCGACCCTATTGCTAATACATGAGAAAGCTGGCACCCTCCGCCAGTTTGGGAGTAGACGTACGTGATTCCAAATTTGCAACTCACGGTCAAACCTGACCAAAATCTCTTTCCCGTCTGGGGACCTAATAAAACCTCGGCAATGGGAACTAGCTATGAGAAGATCCCCCTACTTACCAGATTATGCCTTTACCGACAGCTGAAGTCTCCACTTTATGCCACATCTCGGCTCTTACAACTGGGTCCTAGGCACTCCATTAACTTCGAGACCTGTAACACGAATAAAAGAGAAGATTACCGATTGAATATCGTATACCGCTGTCCATGTCGAGCTGCTGTATCTGTCTTCCTTTATGCTGTCGTGCAATTGCATGAGTTTGATCCGACAACGGGAAAGGGACACCGACCAAGTAACAGCCAAGAAGGGGCTACTTGGAGAGAACTGCGAATATCGGACCAGCCCAAAACGGTTCGGTATTATGATACGTGATGCAGGATGGGCGGACTTGGAGCGAGATCCAAATCCGCGTGCCGCGACAACAGTGTCGACAACCTTTTTTAGCTTCCTTTTGGGCTGGGGCTTCGGTAGGGGTGAGGATGGCCCTTTTTGACTGAGCCGCCTCTTGCTGAGTTTGGTAAGGACGAGGTGCTGGATGCCAATGTTCCTCGCGAGACTTTTGAGCCGAGACCTTTCTGATGTGTCCGATACCGAGGGCGCAGGTTCGTTAGGGGCTTGCTTTGGCATACTGGGTTTTTCCTCTTCCTCAAACCAATCCCCTTCCGATTTCGCCAACGAAGTAGTTGAAGCTGTTATGATTGATGACACATCTGCTTGGGGTTGGGGAAGGCCTATATCCTTCTTGTCTAAGGTATACCGTCGTTTGGACATCCATCGTTCGTAGAGCATGCCGAATACAACACCGATCAAGCCTACAAAAGTAATTGACGTAGCAGCGACTGTCAAGGGAGCTGTAAATATTGCCTGTTGGAAGTAAGTACAAACGTCAAGCAGATAAAAGATGAGTGGGCTGACTTGTTTCGACGCATAAGCAAAGACTATGAGACCGGCAGAGAATGAAGAGATGGCCAGGACCAGAAACGCGGCGGGTGAGGACGCGATCCACCATGAGATGATTACTGGAGCACGCGAGCCCCTATAAATCCATGATGTAAGCCTATAGGTCCTGGTACCAATAAGCAACGTACGCTCTAGATTGCCTCCAGGCCATTGATAACAAGCTGTTCAAGGTTGCGCCAACGCTGAAAACGAGGGCACAAAGCCAAAGGACATTGACAACAAACATCGAGAGGGACTCATCACCCGTACTAACGGACATCTGCAATGTACTGGCAGTGACACCCGAGAATAGTGTAGCAACGGTCGACATGTTGAAAAACTTGTCAGACGCTCGCTTCTGTTCATATCGTATTGCAGGTACGCCTAAGACAGCCAGGTTACATCGGAAGGTGAAGTCAATACTCGGTCACTTGCCTATCGCAATGAAGGCTTCAAGTGCTGGAAGCAAATCGTGAAGTCCCGTAGCAAGCTCACGAGCGAGCTGGTGTACGTATTGCTGTATAGGTATTGTGTTCAGGCGACCTTTCCCAGTATAACTTAAGTGCCGAATAGAACCAGTAGGGTGGGCAAGGAAGCACAAACCTTGATAGTGCTCGATGCAATGCGCACGATACTGCATACACAGAAGAAGTCAGCAGATATGTCATTCTCTGAGGATGTCCTTAGTACCTTGACGTTCCGGATGAATGCATCCAAGTGATCGCGGAGAGCGTTGCCCTCATCCTGAGGTCGCCATTAGTCGAATGGATAACCAATGTTCGAAGGTCACGTACGGTTCGTTCGTGGAACTCGTCAAGTCTATTCCAGAACGTCTGAAATCGTACAGCAAGCTCGTGGAGGCAAAGGGGAAGTTGCTCATAGTCTCGACCCTTTGCAATTGAAATGAGCTGTGGGTCTGAATGATAAATGTCTGGGTTCAGTGAAGCTGCGTTCAGCAAGAAGGCGCCTTCCGTCTCTGAAAGCTGTTTCCGTAGCTTTTTGATGGACCATAACAGACCCGAGACTCGTCCCAATTGCATTGCCTCGTTCGAAAGCCTCTTGAGCTAAAAATTGAAATGATTAGTCGTCCGAATGTAGGCTGACGGAGTATTGTCAAGGGAAACCGCCCACCTCTGCATTGAACTCTTCGAGATATCTATCAGATGTCAAAGGACAAGGCGAAAGAAAAACAATGAGCAAGTACCCAAGGCAGCACACTACGCATCATACGTACCTTCGAATTTCAGTGAATGATATCTCGACGTTCTCTGCCCCAATTGGAGAGAATGGGAGGTGTCGCCGTAAAGAAGAGGTGTCGCCTTTGGGAGTCGGCGGTACTACAGAGGAGGTACGCGACATGCCACCTTGGTGAGGAAAAGACATTAGTGAAGCGAGCATCACACAAGGATGCCCCCGCCACTTCCCATGATTCTCAGACGAGGATGTTTTAATAGGGGGCGTCGAAGCGCACACACGAGCGTCACTTGTCTTTATTTGTTAAAGCGCCTATACACGAGGATGTATCGTGTTGAACAAGCAGGTAATGGACAATGCTGCGATCGACAGGTTTTCTGGCGCTCGAGGAAGCGGTGTATAGAAGATCTCGCGGGATCTTAGTTCATACCATAATTACCTACGACAGCCGTGACCATCAGTAGAATTACACGGAAACATCATCCTTCGAAAGAGAAGGTTCAGGAAGCATTTTCCGCAGGAAGTTCTTCTACCTTGTCCATTTCACGAGATGATGTGGAGCCTATTGAAGACGTTGTAGTCAAATGTGTCGGATGAGGCCAGCGATTCCGGTTCATTCCTTTAACTATTGCCTTGGCGCTGAGCGAACGAACGAGATCGAGACCAGTCGGAGTCTTCGTAAGGACCGGTTCTTCACCTCGCCATATGTGTAGGACGTGACTATCAGTCCCAGCCGTTGCAAAACCGGCAGTGCCATCATCTGACCTCCTCCAACTGAGACAACGCACACCCTCCTCTTGAAATATTGGCGACTCGAAGCGTTGGTAGGGCGTACAAGATTCTCTACGCCATATGTCAATCGCACCGGCTTCATTCGTGAACCCTGAGTAAGTCGTAACAGCGTCGGCTGGGATTGAACTTACACGAAGCTGCGCTTAAGATGAACTGGTTATAGCTTCCACCAATACAAGTAGGTCCAACATAGTCTCCTGGGATGGCATGCGGTGTGATTGGTCGTTTCTTCAGTCGAGCCGTAATTTCTGTGCCTTTGAGGCCTGCATCCAAGGACCACACTTGGAAGGCTTTCTGTTTGAGACCGTCATTTATCAGGATGATGTGGATGGAAGAATTGCTGACCTGATCTTTGTGAGTAATCAGAATGTCGAGTTCACCTGCAATGGGGTGAATACTGCAAACATCCTCTAGAACAGGAACTTGGCTACGTGGAATGTGAGCATCATTTTCCAGTTGCGGACGACCAACACACACTAAATTGCTTCTTGCTTATCCATATCATAGACTGTGCGCATTCAAAGGTTCTTATCACACAAAAGGGGGGGGGAGGGGGGGGGGGTAAGCATACTCACCGACTATTCGTTTTTCTGATCGACCACTTGCAGGCTCGAACTCTTCGGGAGATTTGGTTACTCGGGTGATCACGATCAAGTAATTATTCTTCCTTTCAACGCCGATGGACCGAACGTGCATGTGCTCGAAGCGATATACTGCCATCTGCGACATATGAGTCATCACATACACGAGGAACCAGAAAGCCGTACCAATCGTGTGAGATTCTAAAAATTGTGTGAGCGTCTTTCCGTAGGTGAAACAGGGACCGTACCATTTTAAACACGCAGCTATGTTCTGCCACGAGGAAGGCTGAAAATTGGAGTTGTTTTTTGAGAAGCATGGACAACCTCATCGGCATATGGCATACCATCGTCCCCACACCATTTCACGTCCTTAATGTGATGATGGCGTTCAACAACATGTAGGTCTTTCGCAACCTTGCGTTCATAGATTCAACAACTATCCATTCGTTCTGTACGAGGTACTCACAAGGTCCCAGACATCAAAACGATGCTCGAATTTAATGATGAGTTTCGTCCCAGAAGGTGACCTGATATCGAGTTAGATTGGCCTAGCCGAGGAGACAGACCGCCCAACCATATAAGACGCTCAGCAATTGCTCGACCCTCATGCCAAGTATCTGCAAAAGGTTCCAAGCTCTAATTCATTTCAGCAACATCGATTTTTAATACTACAGTGAACTATAAACGCGCACCTCTGATTCATAAACTATAGTCCACGATTGACCCGTAATCTCCTTCGCACTACAAAGTCATTAACAACGCAATGATCAGCTCCTTATAAAGTAACTAACCATGTTACAGCGAGCCATCTGCCATCCTCAGAGTATGCAATGTCGTGTATCGTTCCGTACCGCGTGAGCTCAATTGTCGTTGCAGGTTCAGTGGGGAGATTCAGCTGCGTCGGCGGGACCGAGGGAACGTTGGTGTCAATGTGAAGCCTATTCCTTAGTGACGATGGGGGCTTAGAGAGGTTTCGTCTGTGTTGATGCCCGGCGAGGGTAAAGGCTGCCATAGCAGTATTCAGCATACTGACATTCTTGACGCTGTCCTGGAGTTTCGCTTTCAATTGCCTCGGCACGTTTTTCTCTGCAGGAGACTCTTCCGTCGCAGTGCTGGTCTCCTCTATCTTCTCGATATCTTCATCGGCATCACGATGCTTCGGCAGGCCAAGAGAGGACAAGGCGTTCGACAGGGTACCCACGATCCCACTTGAAAACAAAGAAAGTTTGCTGACGTCGGAGTGGACAGATTCCCCACTGGATTTCAGGATAACATTGGCTTGCTGCTTCAAGACGGGCGAAACGCATATTTCGTAGATCATCCAAATCAAGATGGCGACTAATCCAATGAAAGTCACACCTGTTGCCACAACGGTGACATATGGGGTATATATTGCCTGGGGAGCATCAAGTTGATTAGAACGCTCGTGGTAATGCGCGAATGGGAGATCGCTACCTGGTCTGACGAATAGGCGTAGACGACTAAGCCGGCCGAAAACGTCACGATAGATATTCCAAGGAAAATCAGCTGTGATCCATCGATCCACATTGTCACCCAGAAAGGTAATTTTCCACCGCGCGAGCCTCTGTAGACCATGAGCTTCAAGGGGAGTATAAGGAGTCGTGCAATCAACGTACGAGCGTGTCGCCTTCCATGCCATGGCCAACAAACTGTTCAGTGCCGCACCGACACTGAATACGAGTGAAGCGAACCATAGCATGCTCGCGATAAGCAGGAGCTCCGTTTGTGGGTCTGTACCAGTGGACATCTGGAGTGTACTCGCTGTGACCCCTGAGAAGAAAGTGGCGACAGTCAAGACATTCGTCAGGTTCTGAGAAGACCGTTGCTGCTCGTGGTTTATGGCGGATACGCCTACCCCGACGTTCTCAGTAACATTTATCAACATTGTGAATCCGACTTACCAACTGCGGTGAACTCGTCGAGTGCGGCTGTCACCTTTTCGAAATCTCCCTCAAGTTCTTCGGTAAATTGATGAACATAACGTTGAATTGGAGGCGTATTCAATCGACCTTGTGCAAAGGTTATCCAACTGATAAGGCAAGCAGGGATCAGTGCCTACTAGAGTATACTCTGACGCATGACGCCCGATACTGTTAGGAGGCAATAAGCCTTCATCAGAGGCAAGCAACGAGATACTTACCAGTAAATCGCGTTCCAGGGTCAACAACAGGGACTTCAACAACAACCCTTCATCCTGTAAACACGACGAAAAGGCGATAAGGTGGCCATTTACCACAGACATATTGGCATCAAGCGTACCGTAAACTCTCTGAACTCGTCAATCCGCACATGGAGTAGACTCAATGATTGAGCCAACTCTTCCAGAACCGTAGGTAAAACATTGAAGGGCGGGGAAGTTTCTCGAAAGTATTGAGGGGAGATAAAGTAATGCTCGAAACTAGGTTCGCGCAATTTGGAATTACAGTCCTTGCGGGCCAATTCGTAGAGTTCAGGGTGGAGGGCGGTAGCATTCCGAAAGAAGACCTCGCGGGTCCTTCGTAGCATTTCCCTCGCACTCTTGATGGCCAACAACAAACCCGCGACACGCCCGAGCTTCAAACAATCATTGGCAAATCTCCCAAGCTGCGAAACGTAGAATGAGTCTAGCATGTGGTGGTTACGTTTCGTCCGAGCTCACCTGCCTATCTAGGTCATTAATTTTCCTGGGTAGTGGATATCAGATGGATGCGGCAGGAATTTCGGAGGTGTAACTCACGCTGAGAAACTGAGAAACGATTCCCTGATTCCATCGTCGTTGGTATATGTATAATCAAAGGACCTTGGAGATTCCAGAGTGGCACTAGGAACGTTTGTTGCTATAGCCATAATGAGCCAGCGAACTCAGGACGTGTCTATGACTTACTAGAAATGGATTGTCGCTCCATCGACACGCTCTCCTTGCAGCGGTGCGTATCCTGGCCAAGTTGGAGAGTCTGAACGAGTCCTCCAGCCAAGAGCAGTAGCGGACAGGAATGGTGCAGCAGGAGGGAGGTCACAGAGACGGACCTCAGACAGGCAACCTGCCACCAAAGACGCTCAACAAAAATAGCGCTTGACGTTGGAATGGAAGAACAACATCGTGCCATACATACAGACTTCACAGAATTCCAACCAAGCGCCTGAAAGTCAAACTGGTCGTCGGCTCCTTAGCCCATTGCCTATCCCAACGGATAACGGCATAGGTTCTTGAATGTTATTTTGCCAAAAAGGGAATTATGAGCATCAAAATGAATTGCATCCCAAACGACACTCGTCTTCTTGACAGGGAAAGCTACATGTTGATCACGAGGGAACCGAAAACATACTTCCTAGGCAATGTGCTTCGGGATGGAAAAGGAAGTTCGGCCACGCGCTATGCTCATGTTTTCCTGAGTCTCGGCATGTCCCTGGACAGGGTAACCTAGTTTACTTGACGGCCCTACCTGCCCAATGCTCATTATTCAATATACCCCACCAGGTCTAGAGGATTGCGTAAGGTGGTCGCAAGCGAAGTGGGTTCGATATTGGCAGCTTCACATTCATCATTCAAACATTCATGCAGGATCCAGTGGCGTAGGATCGGAGGCAAACGTCCCTTGGAAGCGTTGCCAACAGGCACCATATCGTGGAACATGAACGTCAGGAAGAAAGCTGTATTCTTTAGGCTCGAGGCAGACACCGGACAAACTGTGCAGAACTTGGCGAGGCCTTGGATTCAATTCCCTCCTAGTACACAATTAGCTTCCGAGAAAAACGAGCCGCCAGCAGCCCAAAGCGTTCATTGGGTAGGGAGGACACGGAGCATAATGCCAGCGATGAGTACACAATTTACGACGAGCAAGGTGAAAACAAAACAACTCCGTAGCAATTACAAAGCCATACTATCACAATCACAACAACGCGCACTCCGTGTTACCGAGCCGCGGTCGGGGGTACAATATTCTCCTTGTCATCCAGCACTTCCCTCGGAGTACTCGTACCATTGGCACCGTTCACCTTCTTCAACGCCCCGCTAGTTCCAAACTCGAACGTCTTACTTTTCCCATCGATTTTCACAGGTTCCGCCGTATTAATATCAAAATCGAGGTCGTCGTCCCCCCATTGTTCCTCCGGCATAACCTGATCAAGAAGGCTAGGCTGCGCCTGGAGCTTATGCATCTCCAGTCGCATAGGCGACTCAATCACGTCCTTCCCGGTTACTGGGAGTTTGTTCTGCTGTTTCTCCGCAAAGATACTCGTTGCGCCACCAGGCATCTGCTTAGGTGGTTTGAGTTTCGACGGAGTAACAAGCCCAAGACCCAACGAGTCGAATTTACTAACAAACGCAGCAAGGGCTCGCCGTTCATCTTCCAACTTCGTCCGCGCCTTCTTCTCCTTCTCCAATTGCTTGACAAGTTCATCCGCCCACCTCTCCTTCTCCTCTCTCTTCTTCACCTCAGCCTCCAACTTATCCTTCCACTCCTTTTCCACGTCCTCTTTTACAGCTCTCAACGGTTCACCCAAGTTCTCCTCATACCCCTTGACCACGATCTCCAATTCCTTGATCGTCTTAGCCTGCTCCATAATCAATTTGTCCTTCTCACTTTCTGGCGCACTCGCATCAAGAGGTGGGCGCGCAACAAGTGCAGCCTCAAGTGAGAGAATCTGGTTTGCTTGAGACTCAAGCTGTGTGCGCGCAGCAAGAAGCTCTTGTTGAAGTTCGTAGGGCGACATGTCGAAATCAATTTTGGATGGACTAGCAGGACGCGATTCGTCGCCTTTGGTTTCGTCCACGGATTGGGAGGTGAGAATGAGTTTGGTGAGTTGTTTGATACGGTTATTGAGATCGCGCATGGCTTTGGACTCATCAATTTGCTAAAGAGGAAGGTGAGTTCGCTCTGTGGACAGTGGGCGATGAAAATACGAGACGAACCTCTCGAGCAGAGAGACGACGAGATCTGGCAGGCGCTTCTGCTTCGCGTTCGGCTAGTCTTCTCTTGAGATCCTCGATTTCCTTTCTGTAACGCTCGATGAGCGCGTCTGTATCGATAACTTCTTTCTTCTGAGCATGAAGCTACAAAGTAGAATTGTCAGAACGAATATAAAGGAATCACCGCTGGAACACATACCTGGACATTCTTAATACGCTTGGCAAACTGCAGAGTACTCATACTTTCCGCGACTGCACCAGGATCAGGGTTAATTGTACAAACGACGCTGATACGAGCGTTGCCAGACAGCGAAGGCTGTAGCATACGGGTCAGCTTGGAGTTGCGGAACGGGACATGGTCACTGGAAACATTTAGCTGATAGTATTTTACCGGATGATGAGCGACGTACTTCTTGCGCTTGGCAGCATTATCTGCCAGCGTACCAATAACTGTGCCAAGTGTAAGCAAGCTAAAAAAGAAGATAAGGCTCAGGACCTCAACGAAATATGGAATACTTACCTGGTATTGATGTATTTACCTTCTCTTGTTCGCTCCTTGTCAGAAGTAGCCTTCTCAGAACCAGCCAGATCGATCAAGCTCTGCCCGCTTAATGAGTTTCCCATGTCCTCGGATCAAACCAATATTAAAACAACACACCAGGACTGAAGTTTGAACACTCCTCCCTCCACGAGCCTGTAGTCTGGGACCACCAGGCCCAGGCGTCTGTCTTCCACTCAACCCAGGAGTGTGGCGACCATTAGGGGGTGAAGTGTGTCGTTCGTTTGAAACAGATTCATCGTCATCGTTATCATCACCACCACCACGTTCCCGACTCTCAATAACAAGCCGGAAAACGCTGTGGCTGCGGCTACTTCGGTCATTCCAGTCCGTGCAAGCTGTACGACGATTTCCCTCTCCGCGCTTCAACACCTCCTTTACACTCTTTAAGCTCGTTACAACCTCTTCACGTAAGGGCGTCAAAATAACATCACCACCACTACCGCCTTGGATCTGCACAGGATTGGCAGCAGCCATAGTAGGAGGTGCAAGGAGATCGTGAATACTCTCGTTATAAATTTCCAAATACGAACATCGCAGGAGATATTCTCTGGTAGGAGTTTGACGGATGAAAGCGAAGACATCGCGCATGGCACGGGGTATAATTCCGGGTTCATCTTCGCTTCCACTAAGGGTATAAGTTTTTCCAGACGCAGTCTGGCCGTAGGCAAAGATCACGGCGTTGAAGCCTTCCATAGCAGCATGAACGTGTGATCGGGCGACAGTGGTATAGATAGGCTTATTTGGGGAGCCAGTAAGGACGGCATCGAAATTGAAGGTAGCGGGGTTGAGACCAGAGGTAGGGTTCTTGGCGTAATTCGGGTCAAGTTTGATGCTATTAGTCGAGGGTGTAGGCATCCAGGCGGAGTGGCCTTCTGGAGGGCGTACACTAATGATGATATCAATATTCAGTACCACACGTAACAATGAATTTCAAATAGCCTCACCGAACCGAAACCATGACTTTATCATGTTTACCATGGTCGAGCATGGCAGCCTGGAGCCAGGCTTCGTCAATCTCACCAGAGATTTCAGCTTCCTCAATCATCTGGTAGTCAACAAGCACTTGCTCTGGGTCGACGTTGCTCACATCCATTTCGCTGGTTGCGGGCATAAGAGAGGGGCTTTCAGCCCCTTTTCTTGGCGAGACTGGGGTTCGAGGGCGGCTGGGCGTTCCATCTCTCTTCGTTGGGGTTCCTGGTACCGGTGAGAGGACTGACTTGGTCTTCGTAAAATTCTTGCTGCGGGATTCGACTGAAAGTGGTGCCTTGTAACGCTTGTGGGTCGATGCGAGTAAATTCGGTGTGATGGCTCGGGAAAGGCGGTTCGAGAGGTCAGAAGCCGTCGAGGCCGTCGATGCTGAGGACGAGGTTCGCATGGGCGTAAATGGGCCTGTCTTTGGGGGTATAGAGGCCATGCTTATGTTCTGGTTCCGTCGAGGTTGTCCCCTGAATAATGAATCCTAGCGTGTTGTGAATCAACCGTGTGAAAAGGAGACGCGACTTGTACACGTGACCGTGCCAGGCGGGGTTCTGACAGCCTCCGACACTGACTTTGTTCCGTCGTAGGTTCAGAATCCTTTGGGAAGCGGGCTAATTCGGAAGAGTTCAACGTGACATTCGAGTGCTACAACCTGCTACAACTGCCACAACAACCGAGTACACAACGCGTCTCTATAATGTGCCTAATTCTCTTCGCTAGCATACTTGTCCAAATCCTTAAACAAAGCTGCCCATCGCCCATTATTCCAGGTCGCAATGTCCCTCCATTCCGTGCTATCCTCTCCGAAACAAATCTTCAGTGATTGAAGCCAACCGCCGACGACGAAATCCGCAAATGAGACCGTGTCACCCATGAAATAGGGACCCGAACTCTTGCTGAACCATCCGTTCGCCTTGTCAAACATCGCCTTCAGTTTGGCCCATGCCTCCGTACGCTCCTCTCCGACTGGCTCCAGCTGCTCCAATGGCTTTCCGAAGTACTCTGTGCGAGTACGGTAAAAATATTCGGCAGCTGGCGGGTTCAAGATCGAAGGGACTTTTGGTAGAATGAGCCTCAAAGCGGCACCAACGGCCGCGTCATGGAAGGTATCGTAGAACGCTGCTTGCAGTGCTTCCGAGCCAGGCGGGAATGCCTTGGGCGTATCAGGATACGTTTTATCAAGATATTCGGCGATCTTGTACGAATCGGTCAGGGCGGCCCCCGTCGCGTCGTCAGTAATGGCGGGGGATGTATACAACGGCTTTCCGTCTGGCTTGGTTCCGTTAGGGGGAATACCAGCCGCTTTCGACGCGGCCTCAAGATCTGGATATTCGATGTAGCGAGTCTTGTATGGAAGCTTCTTCAGATTGAGTACGTATCTAATAGCCGTGTTCAGGTTAGTTCAGATCCCCTCCCCCCATTATTAATTGGGTTCTTACCGGGTCTTCCATGGATTCAGAGAGAAGGTTTTGATAGGTTCTTTTGCAGCCAGATCATAGAACGTGATCATGGTCGTGTAGATATGTCTGTTTGGGCGCAAGAATAGAAAGGTGCTGCTTTCAACTCAGAACCTACGTTGGATATATACCTGCCTGACCTGAGTTTTCATCCAGGGGGCGAGGACGTCGTGAACAACCCAATATCTCAAAGCCTGCTGCGGACACACTCTCGTTACTAAGTATCTGTCGAATGGGGCTGCTGCTGAGCCCTCTCTAGCCAATGACATGTAATGTACGTCTTAAGAGGCTGCGGCTGCGGCAATAATCAATTCAAAATACTTCTAAACTTAGCAGGAATCATCTTGGAAATAGTTGATGCGTTGATGCCGCAGTTCTTTTGAATAGTGTTCATGTAATGCCCTTATATTCTTCATCACCAATCCGGCGGCTTCCTAAAACAACGAGTAAGCTGCTCACTAATCCATATGATGCCAGCTTATTAGAACGTACACTAAGCGTTACGAATGTACGTGGACAACCGAGCTCAACCACCCGATGATTTGGTCTGTTATGGATGAGAAAAAAGAAACAAACGGTAGAGCTATGACGAGAAAGATCAATCAGAACCGTAAAAATAGAAGTGAAACCTCATCGCTTGGCGTCATCTCCAAATACAGCTCAACCTAATAAACACAAAACTAATTATCGACGCTCGCGTACTACTCCAAATCTTTCAACAAGGTCACCCATCGTCCATTATCCCAAGTCTCAATGTCCCTCCATTCCGCGCTATCCTCTCCAAAGCAAATCTTCATCGCATGAAGCCAACCAGCAACAACGAAATCTGCAAACGAGGCCATATCTCCCATGAAATAGGGTCCCGAGCTCTTGTTGAACCACCCATTCATCGTATCAAATCCCGCTCTCAGCTTAGCCCAAGCCTCTGCACGTTCCTCCCCTATAGGTGCTAATTGATCCAGCGGTTTCCCAAAGTACTCTGAGCGAGTACGGTAGAAATATTCAGCAGCCGGCGGGTTCAAGATTGCAGGAATCTTCGGTAGCACCAACGGCCAAACTGGACTGGTTAACACATTGAAGTTATCGTAAAACGCGGCTTGCAATGCTTCCGTGCCGGGTGGGAAAGCCTTAGGCGTGTCGGGATACGTTCGATCAAGGTATTCAGCGATTTTGTGCGAATCCGGAAGGGCGGCCCCCGTCGCGTCGTCAGTGATGGCAGGAGCCGTAAAAAGAGGCTTTCCGTCTGGCTTGATCCCGGAAGGTGGAATACCGGCCGTTTTCGATGCACCCTCAAGGTCTGGGTAGTCAAAGTAGAGGGTCTTGTATGGAAGTCCCTTCATATTGAGCACGTATCTAACAACTATGTTCGGATCATTTATACACCCCTCCGATCTCTAAATTGGTGCTGACCTGACCTTCCATGGATGGGGAGACCAAGTCCTAATAGGCTCTTTCGCAGCGAGATCGTATAGCGTGATCATGGTAGTGAATAGTCTGTTGGTGTGCGGGGGTGGGAGGTATGTGGGTCGCGTTTCGACTCAGTAGACTGGTTATATAAGTACCTCCCTGGCCTGAGGTACTCATCCAGCAGAAGAGGGCACCATGGATAGTCTAGCCACTCAGCACGTGCTGCAACCATATGCTTGTTGCGAAACTGTGTCGAATGGGGTTGTTGCCCTACTCCTGGTTAATGGATGACTGGCCATCCATGATATCAGGACGACTAGCTGTGAATTCTGAGCTATGAAAAATGGACTATGCCTTGTCTGCTGGACGAGCCATTGTTCAAATCGGATCTTCGAACCAGTCTCGGTCCTAAGCCTTCCATCGAGAAGGAGGCTACCCTTTCCGGTCACTAAGAGCTAGCATTGTTATCGTACAGAATCAGATAAGTCCCATATACAATTGTCGTAGCGTAGGCACTATGGAATGAAGAGGCCCTGTTAGCCTGCAACACTGCTTCATTCACAATACTTCATCGTACTTCATCTCTGCGTCCCTTTATAATTGCTAGACCCCTTTGTATTGTACTTCATCAATCCAAGTGGCCATAGATGGGAGACAGGTACATGAGATAGTCAGCTCCGCCGTGGCCACTTGACCTATTGCTGCGGTCTGTATAACTAGATCTAATTTGGCATTCACTTGGGTCAGACAAGATTTAGTCATCCCGGACACAGCGGATGCGTCGATATCGGAAGTTGTTCAAGTTCGTGTGTCTACAACCTCTTTTTGATCTTCCCGTCTGATCATTCTCCAGCCAAGAGATGACTTGCTCGCTAATCTTATGATACATGGGTCGATCCAATGTACAGCTAGAGACTAATTCTCGACGTTCGCATACTGATCCAAATCCTTCAACAGTGTCACCCATCTCCCGTCATTCCACGTCGCAATGTCCCTCCACTCCTCACTATCTTCTCCGAATGTGATCTTGATCATCTGAAGCATGCTAGCAACCACAAAATCCGCAAACGTGGGCAATTCCCCCATAAAGTACGGGCCAGTGCTCTTACTTAACCAACCATTCACCGTATCAAACACCGCTTTCGCATTTGCCCAAGCCTTGACCCGTTCCTCTCCCACAGGCTCCACCTGCTCCAGCGGTTTACCAAAGTTGATAGACCGCGCATGATAATAAAACTCGGCGCTCGGTGGATTCAACAGTTCTCTCTGGATCTTGGGCAATATCAACGGCAAGATGGGCCCAGCGAGTTGGTTGAACTGCGTATAGAAAGCTGCTTGTAGTGCTTCAGATCCGGGCGGGAAGGCCTTTGGAGTTGTAGGGTAGGTTTTGTCAAGATACTCTGCAATCTTGTAGGAGTCGGTGATGGCACTTCCGGTGCTGTCATCGACGATGGCAGGAGACGTGTAGTGCGGCCTTCCGTCTGCTTTGTAGCCGTTATTGGGGATGCCGGCCTTTTTGGACGCAGGTTCGAGATCCGGGTACTCGAAATAGATAGACTTGTATGGAAGCCCCTTGAAGTTCAAGACGTATCTAACGAAGATTTCACTTCAATCAGGAACTGCTTGAACGTACTGGGGATCTCTACCCTTACCGAGCTTTCCACACATTAACACTCCAGGTTTTGACTGGTTCCTTTGCAGCGAGGTCATAAAAGGTGATCATGGCTTGACACAATTCGAGTGGTACTTGGTTGTCAAGAGGACGTAGAGGAGGGCCTTTTATCTCGTAACCTTTGCCTTTTATCTAACTGAAATCACTGAATACTGATGTCAGCTGAGTAAGTATCTGAATCAATAAATATGATGCTTTCCGTCATAATGGTCCGTCGTTCCCACCTAGTCAGCAATAAGGTTCTCGACGAGATCTCCGAAGTGCGCGGTCCCAAACATAACGAACGATGTTGTACATATAATTCTTCGGAGTGTTCCATAATATTTTCTCTGATATAGCAGAAAGCACCCAAAACCAATCCATTGGTGCATTCGCGGACTGGCATGCAGTACAATAGAGAGCACTAAAGACGTTTCCCATTTGCAAATAGGGGAAGTAGAATACAGATCACAGCTCCGTTCGAAGCACCTAAAGTTTGCCTTGTGAAAGGGCTCCACCTGAATCACGCGCATGGATGCTTCTAACATTCGTTGGAGGATTCCTTCACTCGGTTAGCGACTCGCAAAAAGGGAAACTCTGAGGATTGAAGCGTGCGCCCAGCGCTTAGGCCTGTACGACAACCTTCGACTCTAATGCCATTCCTCTGTCGATTCCCCAATCAAACAAATGCGGTACAGTCTAATTCTCGACACTCGCAAACTGTTCCAAGTTCTTCAATAGATTTATCCATCTCCCATTGTGCCATCGCTCAATATCTTCCCACTCCTCACTGCTCTCCCCAAGTACAATCCTCAGCCCCTGGAACAGACTAGCAACCACAAAGTCGGCAAAAGTCACCGTATCTCCCATGAAGAACGGGCCTGAACTCTTGCTCAACCACGTGTCAATCCGACCGAAAGATGCCTTAATCTTCTCCCATGCCTTTGCACGCTCCTCTCCTGCAGGTTCCAGCTGATCCAATGGTTTTCTGAAACGCGCAAAACGCGCGCGGGCATAATACTCGGCGCTTCGCTCGCTCAGAATTGCAGGGACTCTGGGTACAAATATTGGGAGGAGGTCGGTGACTACTTGATGGAACTGGTCATAGAATGCCGCTTGCAATGCCTCTGAGCCAGGGGGAATGACTTTAGGAGTGTCAGGGTATGCTTTGTCGAGGTATTCAGCGATTTTGTATGAATCGGGGAGGGCAACGCCGGTCGTGTCGTCGGTAATTGCGGGGCACGTGTAGTATGGGGTGACACCGTCTGGCTTTGTCCCGTTGGGTGGAATGCCAGCCCCTTTGGTGACAGCCTCGAGATCGGGAAACTCAGAGTAGATAGTTTTGTAAGGGAGCTTCTTGTAGTTCAGGACATATCTAATGAGGAAGGCCAATCTAATGTCATTATTGTTGGCAGCGCCTTGTACTTACCTCGTTTTCCAAGGGTTCGGAGACCACGTCTTGATTGGGTCCTTCGCTGCAAGGTCGTAGAACGTGATCATGATCGTCAGTATGCGAAGGTGTACAGGTGCACATCTTAACCGTCACAAATACTTACATATCTGCCCAAGTTGATGGTGTTGCCAATCTTCTGATTAATCCACTGATCATCGATCATCGATCAGCCCCAGCTCGCGACGTGACTCGGACATCGCTGGTCCGACTTCTCAGATCAAGTTCCCTTTGTATTACCAAGCGTACCAGATTTTTACCCTCGCCTTTTGATAAATTTGAGGGTTTCGCGTCCGTTGCCGCTTTCCCACCTGCTTGCATGTCTCCGAGGAACATCTCTCCGCAGCTTGCAAATTTGCGTGTTGACACATTATTTTTAGCTGCGCCAGTGGTTACATACAATACGGGTTAAAAGCATTGTTTTATGCAACGAACCCTAGCTGCGCAGTAGGTGAACAAAGCAAGCACCAGCTATGCACTGAGAACACCCACCAATCCCAGGTATTCATCTAGGCAATCCTCCTTAATAGTCTAGCCTTTGACGGCCCACTGATTCTTGGATCAACGCTCCGGCAGGCCTCAGGATGCTCTACGCCACTGGCCATGTTCTCCTTGACTCTATTAATCCTTCGTTCCTCAACATCCAATTGCCACATGCTTCCCAATGATGCTGGTCGCACTAACTGTTTCGCGTCGCGACACCCAACCCGCCACTACAAGGATCCTTACTGATGATCAAAGAATTCGTCGAGTTGGTTTCATTGGGAGATATCGTTACCCGAAATTACCCCCCCTGCGATTCTGGCAGTATAGGGAAACCGCTTCCACGTAGGTATTCGGGTACCATGTATTCACGCGGAAGGAAGGGCTGAAGGGTGACCATGAGGTTAGAGCCATTGATGAGATCTGAGATGACCCCCTTCCCTCTTGTAGGTAAGAAGTCGATATTTCTACTGCGGTCGTTGTTGACCATCCCTAGTACATCGAGCCAGAGATACGGCCACCTTGCGAATGAGAATCTGGCAAGGAACAAACACCATTGGCATACACCATACAGAAAGCTACTCGAAGTTCCTTCTCCGACAATTATTAATGGAAGATGTCAATTGGTTTCTCCCTTCCCGTTCCCCTTGTATTTCTCCAGTGCCTTTAACAGTTGGATCCACCTTCCCCCGTCCCAAGTTGTAAAGTCCTTCCACTCGTCACTATCTTCACCCCATACCTTCAGCCCTTGGATCACTCCCGCAATCATCAGGTCGGTGAACCCTGGAGTGTCACCCATAATGAACTGTCCGCCCCCATTACTCTGATAGAAGCCGCTAAACGTAGTAAAGACCTCTTTCATCTTATTGAATAGCTCTTCACGCTCTTTGCCAACCGGGTCAATCTGTTCCAACGGCTTTCCCAACGTCCTCGACCGTAAATCAATGTACCATGCTCTTGCTCTCCCATCCAAGATTGCTGGGATTCTGGGCAAAATTGTGCTCCAGATTGGTGCGATGGAAGAATTAAAATGTGTGAAGAATGCCTGTTGAAGCGCTAAAGTATTGTGTGGGAAGATCCTAGGTGTGTCTGGGTACGCTTCTTCGAGGTATAATGTGATCTTGATTGAGTCCGACACCTTGGCTCCGGTGTTGGAGTCGATAATGGAGGGAACGGTGTAAAGGTCTGTGCCATCCTTTCGCTTGCCCGATGGCGCTATCCCAGCTTCCTTAAGTGTATGTTCGATGTCGCAGTATTCGACAGCAATAAGGTTGTATGGAATGCCTTTGAACCCAAGGACATATCTGATTTTGTATGAGCAGGTGATCAAGAACAGCAACTAAGAAGAATCAGAACCTCGCTTTCCATGTGTTTGGTGACCACGTCGACCCGTTGGGGTCTTTGGAAGAAACGTCGTAGAGGGTAATCATGTTAACTTTGGGCAACGTCACGCCGTTCCCTGCTCCCCTTATATATATTAATGGGAGGTATCCATCCCGTCCCCATTTTATATCAGGCTGGGCCTTGACGTCGCCAGTGAGCTCCCACGTCCATAAAAATTTCTGTCATGAAAATGAATGAATCACATAGTAATGGGTGCCTTGCCGACAGGGAGTCGAATTGGATGCGAACTATCAGCGAATGAAAAAGGGTATTGCGGATCTTTCTTAGAGATGTTTATGCGACTACCGGCGTAATAATATTGTCCGTGTAGACCAGCTTATATTGCGAAGGGATCGTGTGCCTATGACCATGGTTGCAATATCTTAATGTTAGGTACATAAGCGATAACGGACAATGCGTTGTTATCTGATCCTCTACTGTTTCTGCCGAACACGGTTAGCACCAAGCAAAGACGAGACTCCGGCTCACCACATGACACAAAGAGGAATCTGGAAATGATAGGGTAAACGTATGGCATGATGATCGCTTAGCTGGCACATTGAATGTTCTTTAAATAGTATCGCAGATCTTCCAACATCAACATCAGTATACCCTTCATTTCACGCTGCCTCACCTTCCCGTTGGTACTATACTACCGTGGCGGCCCTCTAGATTTGTGTCACTTTTTCGAGAACGGTGGCAGAACTCCCTCGAGTTGCGCACATAAACAACGGAACTCGGTCGGAGCTGACCTGGCTCGATCCGGTTTTCACTGAGACTCAGATTTCACCCCATTTCTTGACACGAGTCGGCTGGGAGGGGAACCTGGGACTTTCCCTGCCTCGGAAAGTTGGGTCACTTCTTCTCCGGAATCCAGCATACCACCCTCTTCAAACGGTTACCATCATATACTGGTACAGTACTTATTCTAGTTCGTTTCTTGTGAGTGGGCCACAGACACACTCGTTCCTCGTTGCTCCTCATCCTGTGCTATGAAGACAGCTGCTACCTCAGCGGCTAATGTGCAAACATTATGTCTGACAGCAGGACCTAAATTCTGGGTGAGTGGCAATCGGAACCAGAGCAAAGACCAGTGTACTCAGTTGTCCTCAGGATCCCCCCGACGAACGTCACATCAAGGACTTGGGCCAATGGTGCGAAAAGATGACTTCGGCCATCTACAAGATTCACATTGGATTGCATGGAAAGCCCAACGCCAGTTTCGAACAAGGAATGGCGTCTACATCCGAGCAATGGGATAGAATATTGGACATGCTCAAGAGTCTCGGGGCATACGCCATCGAGTATTCGCGGCTAGCTTCTAACTTGGTTACACACCCCCGTTCGGAGAATGTCCAGTACCTCCATGGCACTTTGATCATGGCTCGTGGGCTTTCTCAAACCGTGGCAGACCTATGTGGGTCTCATCAGAGGGGGACCAAGGTTCTGACGCGTGTTTCAGTGCCGGAAGAGGCATCCGAACAGCTCAAAGAGGCCAAGGTTGCATTTGAGAAGGTGGGAGACGCCTTGAAGTCTCTCTCCGAGTACTTCAAGCAACATCTCTCTCACCTCGAGTCTTTATTATCGGAAGAAGAGATTGAGAGCGGTCTGCCACCCTCTGAAGATGCTGTTGCTAGGGTAAACGAGTTGTGGTGGAGGTGTAAGAGGAATAGTGAAACAGCGATGAGTCGCGTTTCGCAGGCAGCTGACTTCATTGCAACTCCACGGCAAAACGCGGGCATTCGAGGTGCTCCAAAATTCACAGGCCTGTTGTGTCGGGATAGGAGAAGGGCAGCGGGAACCGAGGTAGGGCAGCGGAAACTAATATCGATGAGCGAACCGGCTCACGGTAAGCGACCCACCCTGCTCAGGATAATCATCCCATGTTTGAACCCTCATTAACATTATCCTCATCTCTCCTGTCGGCATACCCTCTGTTTCGACACGTTTGCTACATCTCGCACCCTGACCGGTATCTTACTTCGAGTATTTATGCATGGATCGTTTCTCGCGCTTTCCGCGTTGTTGATACTTCGCCAATTCTTAAATAGAAGAATATGTATTGGTATTTTAAAACAGTTGTCGCGTCATGCCAGGAGCGGGTCCGTTTGCATCAGACATCTGCATCCGACCTTGGTCCTGTCACTCAGCCAAACACGGATAGTCACAAGGAGCTCAAATTAATTGCAAAGCGGCGGCGGGATTCGGCTTCTGTGACAAAGTGTGACCAACGGAAGGCGAAGGTTTGAACTTACTGGATAGCGCGGGGACTTGTAAAGTACTCCAGAATTGCATAGATATACAAATTTGCAAGGCAGGATGACTCAGTACAGCTATATATACTATGAACACGCAGTATTATATCTTCATTTGCCGCTGACGGTCCGTTAAGTGGTCTGGGTGTGGAATCTTCAAGGAGCTGCAGAAAGACGCTGTGCCATTCTGACGACCTCCGGAGAACTCCATCCGTGTCAGATACCGTCACATTTGGTCACCGTAGTATGATCCAAAAGTTAATACCCCACAAGATGGTCTCTGAACATACACCTAATATACCAACTAACCACCGCCACCCCTCATTCTCCTGCGGAACGAAACAATTCTAACCTCTCCTTGGTATACTCCAACGCGTCAAGAGCTTTCGCAATAGGAGGACCAAGATCCCTCTCGACTACCATTTCGCCTTCTCGCCACGGACCGTTCATAGCAAGGTTGATGCAGAAACTTGACATGTTCCGGGCTCTTTCCTCCATTCGATCAACGAGTTGCAGTGATGACTCCTTCGTCACGCCACTTTCATTGCTGCGCAACTTCAGGTTGTCAAGTACTGCCCTGGTCCGCGAGCACTCTTTATCGATGATACGACGCACGCTGCAAAGCTTCGCTGAGATAATCCGAGTGTTGGCGTTGTCCTGCTTCAGGAGGTGCTGTAGAGTTTTGCACATCGTATGGTTAAAACCCAATATCTTGGTCATTAGGTTATCATCATCGCGCCTCCCAAGCTTCTTCAGACAATCAATCATGGCTTCCAACTGACGAACGAAAGATGTCTCCACCGAATGGAGAGACTGTCGCAGCTTCTGGTGATAACCACCTCTTATGATGCTTGAGACATCTTCGAGTTCAATTAATCCATCACGGAAGGCCTCGACGTCTCTCTGTAGTGAAAGAAGTTCTCCCTTGAAGCCAACCTAATAAAGCAACGAAGTTAGTCGTTGTGTGTTGCAGGGGGAGGGAACTAGCCTACATCCATTTCCTCAATCACGGTTTGTAGCTGATAATGATCCTGAATAGCGGTGATCTTTGAAAGAAAACAGGCAGTAAGTATGAGTGCTGAATCTTGTGAAAGAAACTCACCTACCTCTGACAAATACGCCCTGTATCGCTCCTGGATATCACTCCAGGTTTTTCGAACGGCGCTCCGGGTTGTGATGTCCTGATAATAGGAAATTCCTTGGCGCTCCAGCATTTCCTCCATCTTGTGCAATTTGTTTTTGATGACCATCCACCAGTCTGCTATTTGACGCAAGCAGCCATGAACGCATTCTAGTTCCCCCTCGAGTGATTTAAATCGGTTGCGAGCATCAGCAAGTGTTAGACGCTCGCATCGGCGCTCTAGAACCTCAAAATTGAGCATCCCAGAAACAATGTAAGTACTACTCCTAATCACGTACTCTCCAGGTTTCTTTCGCATATGTAACCCGTTCCACTGAAAATCGATTGTAGAGCAGGGAGGGCAATAGGGAGGATTATACCAGCTGGTGGGAAAGCGGTCAGCAAAACAACCCCAGCGACGAGGCTGCTCTCTGTGGCTTTTTCCAGGGCCTCCGCCGCTAGTTGGCACCCTTTTTGCAACTTGATGACGCGCGACGAGCCAGCATCGGTCCGCGCCAACTGTTCGGTTACTTCTTTGATCGTCTTCGGTACATGGTTACTAATCTGCCAATATTTAGGATCCCATCTAGTAGCGAAACACCGTAGCAATCACTTACTCTTGCAATGTTGGATCGGATATCTCGAAAATGTTCCTCACAAACCCTGGCCCTTTCGTACGCACTCGTGGCTATCTTCAACAATCCTCTGAAAAATTCTTTGATAGTCTTCTCATCCCATCCACCTTCGATCGCTGAACAAAACACCAAGCTGTCATGGGCCAATGCGATCCCGTCCTCACTCGTTTTCACGCTTAAGTCGACGGCACTGGCGAACTTGCGACCTTGGAGCTGGATATACTCCACAAAGTCGACAAAGTCGCTAACATCGCTATCCCCGAAATGAGCCTTATTCGAGTAGTACCTGAGCATATTGAACGTTATCTTACCACTTAGCAGTGAACCATGGCTCTAATACTTGGAAAACTTTCTCGATGGCTTGAGCTACCATACCCACGTCAACGAGAGGGAAATCCGGCTTGGCGATCGATTGGGGGGCTTGGTTCATGACTGTTGCTGAGTTGTAATGGGGAAGGATCTAGCTTCTACATGACGATCCATAGCCAGGTAGTTTATAACCCCCACTGTGCATCGTCTGAAGCTAGTCTATGAAGCATCCTTGGAGCTATCATGCATCGCAGCTACCCTTCAAGAAGATAGCTGTCGGAGTCAGTTCTCAAACTTAGCTCAAACAAGCGCTGTAGCCTTTCGGATAACATGATCTTCGAGTCTTCACGACCCTATAAGCGCTGGCACCTTCCTGGCTGGGTGTTTCTTGTTGATCTGTGTTATTTTAGGCAGATACACGAGTAGGTAGTGTTGTCACCTCGTTGGATCGCAGGAAGGCGCTTGGCTGCCGAATTGAATCCATCCTTGGCATTGTTACCAAAGCGGCATTAGCACCAAATCACTGGGACTCGCATTCCAGGTAAGATGCCATTTGTTTGGCGCCCCGTATCACTAACGCTTCAGTTAATGTTGGAAACATTAGACTGCGCTTCGACAACGATTAGGAGAATTTGGAGATTTGGCGTAAATATCTTTTGCTAGTATCTGGTGCGCTGTCGAGCAGGTAAGTGACCCGCCGATTACTTTGCGAGAGATCCATTTTGCGGGTTCCAAGATCTCTAGCTGAGAAGGATTTCGAGGGTTGTAGACGCCAGATAGCGTCACTGATTAGCCATGCTCATCGATTATATGCCATACAGTTCATGAGGTCATACTCTCTACGCCGAGGCTCCTGCAGTCGGCTCGGATATGAGGAAAACAGAAAGTTGATTAGTTGCAAAATCTCAACCTTGCATGGGCTTGAGGTCTGGGATCAGGACTCACAGAGCCGCATCGAAGCACCACGACGGTACAGATATAGGTCTAGCAAGTGTTTTTAAGAGTGCCTCGACGATATCAAAGTTGCACTGAAGAAGTTAGGTGATCTCACCCACGAGGTGGTTGAGCGTAGTGCTGCGGTATGTCCACTCAATCCTCTATTACAGCCATCATCTCATTCTCCCGTGGAGCAGAAGGTCTGCAGAGGCTTGTCCTTGGAGATGAAGGACATCGTACCCAGTATGACCTCTTTCTGGTCAAGACATGCTCCTGTCACCTTCGGAGAAAGTTGAAAGCAACCGTGAGGGCTCGTGTTGAGTATAGCAAAGTGGAGAACATGTACGAACTTGCCACAATGCACTTCCATGAATAGCCCCTTGCGACGTGTCTCCAGTAGCTGACAAGATGTAATCGATCATAAGATTTGCGAAAGATGCGTCCAGACTCACTATCGAAACATTCGCCCCTTCATATAATTGCATCCGACTTCCATAACTGGCGCAACTACCGGTGTAGCACACCATTCCAATATTTTCCTTCAATCACATCCTTTTCCCCACCTCTTATCGAAGTTTATATGTAGATTCGGAACCCGAAAATAATGCGTAAGATTTCGCGGTTTCCGAGTCCGCTCACCTAATCTTCAACGTTCTCATATTTGTCCAAGCTGTTTATCACATCCTTCCGCATTCCAATGTTCCACAGTGCTGTAGTTCTCCGCTGCTCGTTGTTTCGGAAGCAGATTCTTAATCTTCAACCCATGGAGCATACCACCAACACTGAGGCCCGCAAAAGTGGGCGTTTCTCTCATTAAGTACGCATCCTACCCTTGCTCAAACCAACCATAAGCGTATTGTTCACCACACTTGGAAGACTTCTCCATAGCTTGAACTACCATGCCCACGCCAACGAGGGGAGAATCTGAGGGGACTTCAAATGACGTAACTTGGACTATGAGTCTGAGGGGTGTAAGGTTAGGAGGATGTTGCACTATGACGGGGACGGATTGACTCCTATAGTAGTTTGTACCACCATACGGTGCATCAACTGGAGCTGGTGTATAAAATATCATTGGAGTCGTCACACACGAGGTCGTGGCCCACTCCGAGAGGCCAATTTTCCCGAGTCAGACTTCCCGAATCTACTCTCGAACGGGCGTCGTCAAGTAACAATTCCTTCGGATCGGTCCGTTGCTGCCAGCGCCAGCAGATTCATTCGCCAGAGATTTTTCCCTGATCTGCGCTATCTAGGGCAGATGCACGAGTAAGCAATGCTGCCACCTCGTTGGACCGCAGGACGGCGCTTGCCTGTCGAATTGATTCCGTACTGACTTCATCCTTGAACGCTGCTACCCGAGACCACCTTAGACCTTACCGTTGGGACCCGCCATGCTGGTGCGATATCATTGGTTCGCAACCTCGTATCACTAACTATCAGAAACATTTTGCTGCAAGGTGAAGGGCTCGGCGTGGGTCCGGTAGTTATCAAGGTATAATTGATCATATAGGAACAACGAAAGATGTGTCCAGACTCATTATCAAACGTTTGAATTTAATATTGTATTCGATTTTCGTGGTGTACAACCATTGCATGTAATACAACATCTCAATGCTTTTCCCTTGGATGCACCCTTTCTCTTCATCCTTGATTGAGGTTGGCACACATTCGGAACCTGAAGATAATGCGTAAATCACAAGCTAGTGATCTAGAATTTCGGAGTTTGCTCACTTAATTCTCGACACTTGCGTATTTGTCCAAGCTGTCCACCAACTCCTTCCACCTTCCATTGTTCCACGATGCGATGTTCTTCCACTCCTGACTGTTCTCCCCGAAGCAGATCTTCAACCCGTGGAGCAGACCACCAACGGTAAAGTCCGCAAAAGTGGGCGTGTCTCCCATAAAGTACGGGCCACCGCTCTTGCTCAACCAACCATAAAGCGTGTCAAACACCGCTTGGATCTTCTTCCAGCCCTCGGCGTTTTCTGCCCCCTTCGGTTCTACATCGGCGAGTGGTTTACCGAAAACCACGGAACGGGTGGCCGTGAAGTACTCAGCACTTGGTGGGTTTAGGATCGCGGAGGGGATCCTAGGCAAGTACAAAGGCCAGAGAGGACTAACCAGTTGCCAGAACTGGTCATAGAAGGCTTGTTGCAACGCCTCGGTGCCTGGGGGAATGGCCTTGGGTGTGTTGGGGTACGCCTTGTCAAGATATTCAGCAATTTTGTACGAGTCGCTAATCTTAGCACCGGTCGCATCGTCTGTGAGGGAAGGAGACGTATAGAGCGGGCTTCCGTCTGCTTTCTTCCCGCTGGGTGGAATCCCAAGTTTCTTGAACTCGCCCTCGAGATCGGGGTATTCGAGCGGTACAGTCTTGTATGGAAGCTTTTTGTAATTCAGGACATATCTAACAGCAGGGGTCTGCTTAAGCACGAGCACCCTTGGGGCGAGAATCATTCACTCACCTCGTCTTCCACGGGTTTGGAGACCAAGTTTTGATTGAATCCTTCGCAGCGAGGTCGTAGAATGTAATCATGGTCAAGGGCAGATGAAGTCAGCTAATGGAAGGCGGGCTGAGGCACGATGCCTCTCACCCATGAATGCTCCCGCATTTATACCTGTTCTCAGCTAGTACCCTTGCTCACACTCCTATGTAGGATGTCTGATTATCCAGATAATCCACAGCTAGCCCGTACCCACGTTACTAAGTCTTACCTGGTGGAGGTGCTGATTCAGCCAAGCTTTCGCAGGCAGCCAACGGCATTGTGCTTCTCTCCGTCACATTCACTAGCCCCACATGCGTCTAGGTCAAGAGGCCCGACTGTGCACGTTTTCTCTCGTAGATGGCATTCGCTCACTATTTTTAGCACTTATCTCTCAGCTCATGATACCCGCTCCAGGAGTGAGAAGATACGCGTGCATTAGAATGTCCGCCAATATTTCCCATCATTGGGGGTCGCACGGGGGTTCGATGATCTTCTGGCATCGGTAAAGGGCTCACCAAACCTGTTGTTACGGCGTTGCTTGAGGCCGCAGCTTCCTTGTACTAAAAGCGAGTTCTTTCCCTGAAACGAGTGGTGTCTCTGCAAGGCCTCACCAAGTAATGTTTCTCACTATATAGTGGTGGAGTAGCTTCCTGGACAATGTCCGAGTTGTAGGCACGGGAGGACGCAGAGATATAATCGGATAACGCAACCCTCCTTGACGCAGAACACACACGAACCTGAGGGCTAAGTCAATTTGAGCATGAGCAATGAACACAAACCAAACATGAACCGCACACCTTCACCCAAGGAGTGCTCGGTGTAGCAGAGTCAGCGAAGGAGTGGGTCGAAAGATGTATTATGCCGTATGAATAAACAAGATTACCAAAGGTCCCAAACAAAGGTCTTGAAATTCTAGATTCTCGAAAGTTCTTGAATTTCAAATCTACGCCCGACACGTCAACTCTCCTCCAACTATCGCAATTGTAGCACCAAGGCACCACCCCAACTCCGTGTCTTCAAGCTTCTTCCCGATCATCACCTCCCGATCATCCTCAAACTCATAACCCAACCTCAGTAATGCACGCATAAACATCAGGTCAAGACATCACTCTGGTCGTCCTTCCAACTCCTCCATCAATTCTCTATCAGAGCCCCAGTGTTTAACCCACTCCTTGCGACCACGGCATACGAGGTCTGCAGTCTGAGCAATGGTTGATACGTCGAAAGTTGGTTCTGAAGGGGATTTGGATCTGGATTTCTGGGAGGGAGAGAGGAGGGGTCGTAGAAATAGGAGAGGACTTTGCCGGAGGGGAAAGTGTCAAGGAGGGAGGGTTGATACACGCCGTTGAATGAGCATGGTTTAAGTTCACAGATACTGTAGGAAGCGGCCGATAGTATGGGCGTTTACATGGTCACTAATGAGAAACACTTACACATCCTTGGCGAGGACGGGGTGCATGATGTGGCCATAAGCACAAGAGAACCAATGTCATCGCCGTCGCTGGTGACATTGTGTTTGACACCAATTCTCTCATCCTCAATCCCGACAATCGCCCGAGTAGCCTTCCTTGGCATGACAAGGGTTGCTGATGAAGTGGGATTCGGATTCCTGCTGAGAAGATGTGGTTCGGATGGAGGCCATGAAGTCGACAAGGCGATGTACATGTTTTCGAGCTCTCGTGAATTCATAACATATGAGTGTTGATGTAAGGTGAGCATCTGCCCGCCGAAGGTGAGATCATGCTCGTGTTCGCCTTCCGCCAAGCGCCCATCAGAAGTGAACACGGGTTCGAATACGATCTGTGTCGAGGCGTCTCCGAAGTCGAGAACAACGTATGTTGGTGTATTTGGTGGTGTGGCTGCGCATCTGGTGCTCAGGTAGTTAGCGATGATCCAAGCCTAGACGCCTTCATGCGACCACCCATGACTACTGCCACATTCTCCTCTGAAGTCGGAAATGGTATGCGTCCCGCATGCGGTACTCGGAGAGCGTTGTCGTTTTTGTGAGCCGGGAATGAGGCGAAGACCGGCTGTCGGCTTGACACCCACCGTCGTGCACTTCCTCAGACCCTCCGGTACGAGGGGCACGGCCTCATTGCTGAGAGTGTCCAGACTCTTCGCTCTCTTCTCCAGGTTGGCCTGCGCAGGCAGAGAAGATAGAAAGCGAAATCGAGACCGTGTAGGACATCCGAGACTTTAAAATAGGACTTACGCGCCCACTCGCGCCGTAGATACTGTCCTGAAGCACGTATAACGCGATCTAGGAGGTCTCGTTTCTGTCGTTGTTTCTAACTGAAGGATAGTTTGGTTTTCACGTCTCTCGAGGAGAGGAAGGTGTGGTGTGACGGGATAAGCCTACGGGACGTCAGCGACGAAGGTGTTAACCCAGTAAGTAGGTCGAAGCATCTGGGAGTAGCCAGTGAATATTTTGGGACAATAGCGTTGGAGATTCTGCACGCACAAGATGTTGGAGAGTAAGACACGACGGTCAAGAAACGCATCGACTAGGAAACCTCGACAAGAAAGCACAGATTTGGACCGAAAGATGGGAGAGCATAGGGTGCCATTCATGTAAAGTGGTGCGTTGAGCACGCAAGAAGAGAGCGGGGAGTGGGGAGCAAGCATGGGGAGACCAAAAAGGAAAATTTCACCACGGCCCTTGCAACCCAGATCCAACCCACATTGCCCTCGCATCAGCGTGACAGTTACTGCCGCGTTTTTAGTCTGTCACCCTTGTCGTTTCACAAGGTTCAACAGCAATAAACCAATCAACTCTAATCGCGCCATTGTGCTACGTTCAGGTGGGACCTTCCCCTCACTTCGTCCCATCTACCCCTACGTTCAAATCAACAGGTATAACCCCCTTGCCCAACAGCTGCTGTAATTAATCATTTCTCACAACCAGGGACATGTCAGCCCCAGATGAACCCATACCACAAGTTGATACTTCTCGCCGTGAGCCTCGCGAGGGTTCACAGGCTGCTGATGAAGATATGGGATCTAATTACTATTTTGAACTATAAACGAGACTGGCTTGAAAGGGCATATAAAGAAGTTTCGTGAGTCCATGGTCTTGAACCGTTTAAGAAGCCTGGCTTAACTTTTTTCAAATGCAGCTCTCCCGATCCCCAGTTGGAGGAGCTGTACAACGAGACGAACGTCCTTGTCCGAAGCCAATTCACCTCTGCGGTACATGAGAGCATGTCGATTGCTCGAGATGGAGCAACAACAAGCCAGAGGGGACTCACCTTGTGCAATTCACCAAAGGAGAATCGTGAGCAGTTTGTCACAGAAACGAATGAACTGGTTCAGAAATTACAAGACCAAGCGAAAGGGATGGTTCGTAAGTTTCGTCAAGTTCGACAAAAAGCAGTAGAGGTATTACATCCCCTGGTTAGCAAACTCTCCGTAGACTCATCTTTCATAGCTCACCCTAAGGTTGAATAACTGGGCCCCAAGCCATGCCGAAGGTTCATCAAGCACTTCTCCAGGTGGAAGCTCCAAGAACGTCACTGCCAACAGTGGTACGACATTCCATTTAGAAGAATAAGACCGATTAAACTCATCCTTGAATTTCAGTGGCCCATCTGCTCATGGAAGTGTTACGAGAGGTATCCCCGAGGACCAATACAGAAAACCCAGCAGAGATCCCAGAAAACTGTATTAACAAGCTAGTGGACTGGTGGCAGCGTACTCAGACAGATCTCCATTCGACATTGGAAACGTTGGAGGTGATACAAGATAAATTTGCAATTCATCAGCAGACCATTAAAACTGACTGGGAAGGGTTTCAACGCCGCTACGAAGGCTACAAGGTTCAGGTGAATATCACATGCACCAGTACTCTTCCAGGCCTTCTGAATTTCTACTTGTCTGAACGTAATAGGGAGAGAATGTTTCCAGTGACGCTGATGCACCCAACCCACCCGACGCGCCCAATCCACCCAATGTACCCAATCCACCCAATGTACCCAATCCACCCAATGTATCAAACCTACCTCTGCCCATACTCCCTGCAGTCAATCTAAAACGCATCTGGCGGGGTCTTTTTCGCCCCAACGCACCCAAGTCACGTCTCGAGGTTAGTATTGAGGAGTAGATGCGCCGTCTTACACCTATTTATTGATATTTTTCAGACATCAAATAATGGGCAACTCCTGAAGACTCTTGCTGATGTTTTACATAGTCAAGAGAAACGAAAAGCACTTCTCGAACTGAAGGGTGAGCATGCACAACTGATGATAGATTTCATGGATTTGGTGAGCATCTCATTGATAATGTTATCGATCTCCGTTTTTTAACCTGGCCTTATTTCCTAGGTTCTCCTACAGCCAAATATTTCAATGGGCTTGCTTCGAAAACATACGATGATTGTGCTATACCAGCTTTGCAAGGCTACAAACCTTTATCCTCAGTGTTATATATTGCAAGGTATAAGTATCGGTGCACGCGAAGATGGTGGAGGGTTCGGTGATGTTTTCCGGGGACACCAAAATGGACAAGTCTTCTGTTTAAAGGTTGTACGAATCAACCAAAAGTCAGCTCGTGATGCCATGTTGAGGGTAAATATCCTTACTTTGCTGAGGTTCTTGTGCTCATTCACATTACCACTAGGCTTATGCCAAGGAAGCAATCCTTTGGGGCCACTTGTATCATCCCAACATAGCGCCTTTTTATGGCATTTATTACTTCGATAAAACATGCAAGCAGGTTTGTCTTGTATCCGCCTGGATGAGCAACGGCAATATCGTCGAATTCCTGAAAAAGAACCCCAACATTCCACGAGAGCCATTTGTCAGTGTCTTTGTTTTCTTCGTGACCCCCGATTTACTTATTTGATCTCAAGATCTATGATATTGCCCTTGGTCTTGAATATCTCCATGCAGAGAGCCTAATCCATAGTGACCTCAAAGGGGTATTGTCCGCCCTTCGTCGCTTATTTGAATCATATTTTGATTTCCATGTACACAGGTGAATATTCTTGTGAACGACCTGGAAGGGCTTGTATCACCGATTTCGGGTATCCTTCCTTCAAACTGAGAAAACATTAGAGTACACAATTGCAACGAGCGCTATTCATAGCTGTACGTATCGTTGGGCTTCTCCTGAGCTGTTTGACGACGACCGCATCCACCCGACTCTTGAAAGTGATGTATGGGCTTTTGGATGTGTCTGTTTCGAGGTATGTACAAGTATATTGTCTCGCGCCCATGTTGATGGAACTCTATGATAGATAATGACTGGGTTACTCCCATTCCATGAATGCCATCACGACCCGGCAGTCCTCCGGAAGTTATCTGCAGGCCAGTTACCGAGTGGATCAGAACCGACCAAAGTCCTAGCGGGGGTAGACAAGTACATGTGTGAGCTGATGAATCGCTGTTGGGGAGTGGCTCCCAGGGATCGCCCATCCTGCAGGGAAATTGTAAAAGAACTGGAATCAAAAGGAATAACACAAGAAGCTGTTGGCGAGGTTCAAGATAATATGATATATCCCAAGCGGCGCTTTCAAGCAGCTATGGGGAAGAACACGGACATGTCAGGTGATCTGACTAAGGTCAAAGAAATTTTCGATCAAGTACGTTGTTTTCCCAGCTTTTTCCACCTTTCAGAGTGAATGAAGTTTTGATAGCTTTGACATAGCTTGAAAATCTCCCCTACCAGGCCTCAGTGATGCCCTATTGCCCAGAAATTTGGGTGCCAAACCCAAGTTATGGTTGTGGATTGTCGAATGAAGTTGGGTTTTAGGAGCTAGTCTGAAAATCGTACACCAGTTCAATAACGCGGCTGTAACTATCATCTGCCAGTCACCCACGATCAAATGACACGGACTGCCAGCGTGACTAGCCGAGGGAGGCGGGCTTGTGTTGGGACCACATCATCGCTCGTCCTCAAAATGTGTTTGTTGGAAGAGATCTGAAATTCGTTGGAATGCTGGATTTTAAGTAGAACGAAAGGTGTATTATGCCGTATGAATAAACGAGATGATCAAAGGTCCCAAACGAAGGTCTTGAAATTCTAGATTCTCGAAAATTCTTGAACTTCAAATCTACGCCCGACACGTCAACCCTCCTCCAACCATCGCAATTGTAGCACCAAGACACCACCCCAACTCCGTCCCTTCAATCTTCTTCCCGATCATCACCTCTTGATCATCCTCAAACTCATAACCCAACCTCAGCAATGCATGCATAAATGTCAGGTCAAGACACCACTCTGGTCGTCCTTCCAACTCCTCCATCAACTCTTTATCAGAGCCCCAGTGTTTAACCCATTCCGTGCGGCCACGACATACGAGGTCTGCAGTCTGAGCAATAGTTGCTATGTCGAACGTTGGTTCTGAAGGGGATTTGGATCTGGATTTCTGGGAGGGGGAGAGGAGGGGGAAGACACGGTCGTAGAAGTAGGAGAGAAGGAGGACTTTGCCGGAGGGGAAAGTGTCAAGGAGGGAGGGTTGATACACGCCGTTGAACGAGCATGGTTTAAGTTCGCAGATACTGTAGGAAGCGGCCGTTAGTATGGGCGCTTACATGGTCACTGATGAGAAACACTTACGCATCCTTGGCGAGAACGAGCTGTATGATCCGGTCACAAGCCTCAAGAGAGCCAATATCATCGCCATCCATAGTGACATTGCGTTTGACACCAGTTCCCTCATCCTCAATCTCAACAACCCTCCGAGTACCCTTGGCAAGACAAGGGTTGCCGACGAAGTGGTTTTCGGACTCCTTTTGAGAAGATGTGGTCCGGATGGAGGCCATGAAATCGACAAGGCGATGTACGTGTTTTCGAGCTCTCATGAGTCCATAACCGAGGTATGAGTGTTGATATAAGGTGTGTTTTCGCCCGCCAAAGGTGAGATCATACTTGTGTTCGCCTTCCTCCAAGCGCCCATCAGAAGTGAACACGGGCTCGAATACGATCTGCGTTGAGGCACCTCCGAGGTCGAGGACGGCATATGTTAGTGTGTTGGGTGGTGTCTCTGCACGGATGGTATTGAGGAGATAGTTAGCGGTGATCCAAGCGTAGACGCCTTCATCCTTTCCATCCATAACTACAACCGCATCTTTCTCCGGGAGTTGGAAGGGGTATTGGTCCCGCAGACGATTTTCTACCGCTCGAAGAATGTCGTTGCTTTGTGAGCCGGGAAGAAGGCGAAGACCGGCCGTCGCCTTGACGGCCACTGGCGTGCACTTCCTCAGACTCTCCGGTACAACACGCATAGCCTCATTGAGGAGGACGTCCAAACTCTTCGCTGCCTCTTCCGGTTTGCCTGCGTACGAAGAGAGGCCTGGCTGAGTCATCTTAAAGACTTCGTATTCATAACCGGGTGATGAGCCACAATTGTTGAATTTGTAGACGTGGATTCGGGAGCCAGTCGAACCGGCATCGATCATGAGGGCGTACTGTACAAGACGGGCATCCGGCGAGTGTGGGCGAGTGCAATGTGTAGTTTTCGATGGGTCTGGGTCGGCCTCCCAGGATGTAGGATGGACAGGGCGGTTGGAGGGTTTATTGTTGGTGTTACTGTGGCCAGTCGTCGTTGGGACATTCTCAATGTCGTCATCGTAAGTATAGGACGGTAGATCTTCATGTTCTCAGCAACCTAAAGAGCCTAAGATATGGCAATAAGCGTACCTTTATTCTTGTTCCAAGGGTAGGTTTCGCTGCGCGGAGCAGCAAACCACAAAACTCCTAGCACCAAACCAGCAATTATAGCGTACTTCTTCCAATTGTGCCGGCCAACTGGACCCCTCTGTGGTCCAAGGCCGCCCTCCAGACGGTCATAGGCACTGGTGCCTGCCATTTCCTGCGACGTGGCCTTTGCCGAGGACCCTCTAGTAGTCTTCGTTCTAGGTCGAACTGCCTGGGCACGGTTGGTGTCGGTGGCAGTGGTGTGCGAGGGTTGTTGAGGGGTTATAATGTCGTTGTCGTGGTCACCGGCGTGGTGGGTGCTGTGGACACCTGTGAGCTTGTTCAGAAGGCGGCCATCCAGCATGAATAAGAGAGCAAAATACAGAACAAACAAAAGCCCGTCACTGATTACTTGTCCTGTGACTACTACCATGGTCCAACATCAAAGAAGCTCAGGGTAATTTATCGCCTCGTTCACGCTAACCAACAGCTAATGTACTTAATACAGGACAGGTAGTTGTGCATCACTGATGAGAAAACAATGTTTCATAAGAAATCCCGCCGAGTGCACCATTGGCTAGCTTCAGGGCTTGTATAACGTCTTGGACAGTCTCCTCCATCGTCTCTAAGCCACCCTCGAGCTCTCCGCTGGCCAAAAGAGACGCCTCGTCCAGTTGGATTCCAACGAGCACCAGCGCCGCGCAGAACCCTGATACCCCCAACACCGCTTCTTCGAATTCCGAAAGCACGCGCTGTGCGTCTTCTTGTGAGAGGACCCTGATTGTCCCGCCCGACGAGAACCGGTCATATGCGTGGTAAACCTGAGCCCGAACGAGGCGCTTCGTCGACACCTGTTCCGCCAAAATCTTCTTCAGTCCTTGGATTCCCTGGGTGACAGATGGCATGCGACCCTGGGTGTGTTTGAGGAGTTCGCAGAACTTCTCTCGAGTTGCTGGGTCAGCATCCGACACGGCCCCTGAATGCTTGAGACTCTTCTCTACCCCTTCCAGAACCAAGATAAGCTCGGACAATTGTTGTTTGAGCCCTTTGTGAACCGAGTCCACTGCATTTTGGAACTCTGCGCGACTCTTCCCACTGTGAGTCAGCTTTGCTATGCTCTCCATCTGCCGGGCCGCCCTTCTCATCTTTTCCATATGCTCCCGCAGGTTGGCTAACCTCCCCTTGAACTCGAACTGCAGCATCTATGTCAGCATTAATTGATTGTCTGTGAACACTCGGGAACGAACCTCTTTGCAGTCTACATCAAAGGTGATTTGATAATATTCTCGAATATCGGGCATCTTAAACAAACAACCAATACTGATCAGACATAATCAGACGTTTCACACGGTTACTTACTGCGTCCCGGTATGCCTTGTATTGAGCAACAACATCTGCCCAATCCCTTCCAACCTCAAGGCCAAGCTGGTCGCCGACCGTGACCTCACCCTCCCTTATTTGTGATTGCATCCGACTTAACTTTTCCTTGATATCCTTCCACAAATCGATAAACTTGGATACGTGGTGTTGGACTTCCGCTACGTTTTTCGCAATAACCTCCAACCTATCCAACGCTTCATTCACTGGTATATTCTTATTTTCCCTTTCTGCGTGTCCAGGTGAGAAACCAGCTGATGAAATTGAAGAGAATTGCTCACTCCCTGTAGGTACACCAATCCCAACCCCAAGCTCTGACTTGATTGGCTCTGCAAGTTCGGGAGGAATAGTGATGAGGGGCAGCACTCCTCCTACCATAATCTCGCTCATCGTCCGAACTACATGCCGGATACCTTGGGGCGTCAGAGAACCTTGCCGTCTCCGATCAAGCCGACGAGTGATCCCCTTCAACGCGAGCGGCCCCGTGCAAGAGCTCAACTAATCATTGACGACTTAGTAAGTCAAGTAAGTCATTATGCTCAAACCATTTGACGCTCACTTCTTTAAATCGCCCAGACACCTCGGTTAGAATTTTTGAAGACTTCTCCGCCCTCTCGTATCCATCATTCGCCAATCTCACCAGATGTCCGAAATCGGGTTGCATTTCTTCGACGGGCTTTCCTTGAGCGGTGGCCCTGGTAAACAAGACACTTTCTGCGAGCAGCATCAGGCCATCTTCACTGGTGGTTACGCTCAAATTAATAGCATCATTGAACCGTCGGCCTTGTATCCGTGCGCCTTGAATAATCATATCCACGTCTTGGTCATCACTACGGAAAGTGGTCGCCAATCAGCTTGTCATTATCCATATGGGCCAGCCATGTTTCGAGACGCTTACTCACCTATTCGCTTGATACCATGGTTCAACACCGCGAAAGACTCTTGTGACAGCTTCCAACAGCGCGTTCACATTAATCTGAATGGGTTTGCTTGTGGATGGACGAAAAGGAGAAGAGTCACGAGCGATGTCGGCGCGGCCCATGGTAACAATGATTAGAAAGGAAAGCAGCGAAGGAGGGAGGTGTGGTCTTGAATGGAACGTACTTTCAAGGTCTTCCAATCCCCATTTATTCATTAAGCCAGCCTTTGTGTCCTGAACGCGACGTCATACCTCCACAGATAACATGTCTCCTGCTATGCAACACACCCCCATGTACCACTATGATTGACTTAATCTGGGCTCTCACTGGGTCATAGGGCATCCTTGCGAAGCGTTTTGGGTCTTCTGGAACGCAATATCCCCCCCGCACAGGTTCTAAGCCACGCCGCTGCGGGCTGGCCCGTGTGATTCCGGTGATTGAGTTAGAATTAGAGCTCGCGTGAGTGTTGCCAGCCCCTGTTCTATGATCGCATTTTTGACTCGTGTGTTGGGGCTTTTGATCCAGACCCCGATAGCATGACAAAAGCTAAATATGCAGATTTCACTTTCTGTAAGTATCTTGGTTCCAGAAAGATATATAGCAGTTTGTTTTGCTTCAACGAGTTAATGACGCCGTGATCGGCAGGATGACGCGCGCACCGCTTGGACACGGCGGGCGCCTATCAGGTACGAGGTGGGCCATGCACTTTACACGCATTTTACCAATTACGAAACGTCGCTTAGAACGCAACGGAACAAACTGTTAAGCGCTATGACTCAAGAATCTGCAACGATACTGTATGGCCGGCTCCGTGCAACCTTGAGACCAGACATCGTCATAGTGTTCGTCCTTCAAGGAAGTGTTGAAACTCGGAGGATGAGACGATGTTGACGGACTACCTCAACCGTGGAGTGTATCCGCCGGAAACGGTCGTTTTCTTTTCCAAGTCGTGGACACTGGAGGTTCATGATGGAAGAACCTGCTACGACTATAATGGGGACCAATAATTATATTCCTTGCGGAACTTGCTTAGCCGACACTTATGCGCCAGAGCACTTCTTTTCTGGTACTTACAGAATGCATCACCGGCTACAGCGAGTAAAAATGGCCGAGCAGAATTCTTGGAAAATCCAAGGCTATGCTAATACAGATTGTTTGTTCAATGTCAATTGTCGTTGAGCACTTCTTGTCGTTTTCCTGCATTACAGCAAATTGCTCTCAAAGAATTTTTACACCCGTCCTGATCGGCGGGGTAAGCTGCGGTTCACTCTATAACCAGCCTTTCGCAACCAACGGAACGTCGTAGACTCTTCTTCGTGTTATGCAGCGCAGTGTTCATCCTTTGGGGCATTACCTCCACCCATACCGGAATTCCTGCAGCTATGGAAATAGCTCGCCATTCCTGTTGTAATAGCCCTACGATCTCGAGAGTTCGTTATGGCACTCACCTACCTCGCGTATCGGGCCCTGACGTTTTTGTTGGCTGGAAATGGCATTCCGACGGTTACTCGTCTCCAACCCCACCGTGTCCGAGAGCCTGCTTACATAAGCGATCTTCAATCTTCCACAACTATGTAGTGCAATTCAACTTCGAGGGACAACTTGAGGTACATTGATCAGTTGAAGAGATGCTATAATGCCGTTGAGTCCCGCATTATGATACTCCAGAGGCAAATTTCAACCCTTAAACCAGCCAGGCCATGAAGACGATTCTGCGAATCACTAACACGGAAATAATTTGATCGTGTTTGGCTAGGGCTTTAACGTATTCCAAGAATCGTCGCCAGAGGACAGAACAACTCGATCTTGGTTATCCGAGAGCAGCAAGGCCAAATTTGACAAGGGAGGACTCGGCGAGTCAAAGCGGCGGAACGAAGTACAACTCGTCCATATGGATGACTATCACCGATCCTCAAACGGCAGAAACCGGCCGGTGCTTTTCCAAAATTGACGATCGAATCAATCTATGAATTCATGTTGTCATATCCTATAGGACACCAACATGATGAACCCTGCGTGATAGAGACCATGAGGAATCTGAATCCTGATCATAAAGCACTCGTGTGAACAGGGTGTCGAAGGTTTATCGTGCACAATAAATACCGTAATTTTAGATATAGACGTCCATCGTGATCACTCCCTTCTTCTCTGTCGGTCCGAAGTCCAAGCAGAGTCGATGACCAGACTTCTTATCGCGGTTTAGTGTTGACTTAAATCCTAGCTCTGTGTACAGTAACGGAGCATGCGTTTTTGGTTCTGGAGCAAAATGACCTCGACGTCATACGAGATTCGATACGACCTGTAGTTGATCGTTACTACTAGAAATATGAGTGATCCGCCTTGCAGAGGCCCCGACAAACACGTCGAATTCCTCTACCACGTTCTACTGCCGATGACCAATATACATGTCAAAGTGAGTATCCTGCCATAACAAGAAACCTTCAGTGCATCTTCGCTTAACACCTGCGTACTGACCGGAAGCATCAACTCGCTTAACGAGCCCTATGGGAATAATGCCGTTGCCTGGATCTTGAAAGCAACTTGCCTGCTCAAACGTAGCTCCACGTTGCATCGCCCCCAGCTTCAATACTGCGAGCTATCTCACCCAAAGTGTCTGTGTTTGCCCGTTTGTGAGGATTCGGGCGAGGGCGCTGAGTTGGGCGACCGCCTAGCGTCATAGTTCACACGTGGATAATCTCAATAAGGCACAAGCGTGCACAAACCCAAACCCTGACGGGTTTGTCAATATGTCGATCATAGCGAATTCGACGGGAGAGGATATTATAATCCGTATTCTCATCAAGTACACACTGCACAGGGTAAGCGTTGCGTCACCCCTGAACAACAGTCTAATCTGGACATCTAAGCGACCAGATGGCAGATACGCGAGATCTAAAGCATATGTGGTTTCGCAGCCCCAGAACTGTCCTGACCTCAAGTTAGATTGGCGAAGGGTTGATACGACCTATTCTGATTCGATCCCCCGGAATGTACGAAGGTTACAGCAGGACCTATGATGCAATGGGCTTGTTTCTGGCCCTTCAAATAGCTGAGCTGTCGGGAGCAACGGCGTCTTCCCCCCCTCTTCTTCCCTGGAGCAATGCACTCTACACACAGAGACGCTAGCATCGACAGCCTCCGGCGAAACCCCACAGACGGTGCTTACCACTGTCCTCGCTGCGATGCTCCCTTCACAAGACGATCTAACCTGAGACGTCACTACCACATTCGTGAGTAGCATTTGCTCTTATCTCTCAGCTCTCCTTGTAATGCCGCCTATAGATACGAGAAACATGGTGCACAAGTGTCAAAACTGCAGTCAGGTCTTCGCAAAAAGGTGAGCTGTCGAATGTTGCCCGGATTCGCATGCCTTACTTGTCGCCTATCTAGCGAGGAGCTGCAATCCCATTCGCTACAGTGCAGCTCTACTTCCACCTGGGATCAACAATCAACAGATCGCATGATTCAAGCCATGACACAATATACGCAAGACAGCGGTATTCAGCATAACATCGAGTTCGCTGGAGGTTTAGGAATAGTCGGGACTCCGATCCACGAACATCCTCCAGCAATCACAGACGACTTCATTCACGTCGACCTCTTCCAGCAAAGCGACCCTTTGAAAGGGCACGAACAATCTACTCAGGAGTTCCAGGACTTCTTTTCATCAATTTCGTCCGCACTTTCCGAGGGTTCGCTATCGCCCTCGACATCGTCAGAAATCACATCGGCCTCCAACGTCTCCTTCCCGTTCCCCTATACGACACAACGCTCTGGAAGCTCCTCGTCGTCGAACGTAAGTCAATACAGCCACCTTCCGGGCTCTATTGACCTCGTCTCGCAGGGATCTCCCTCGCTTTCTTCCACGTTGTTTCCAACAGGGCCATACGTCGTTGGTCCAGGGGAGCGGGCGGACTCGATTGCACGTTGGAACAAGTACAACTTAATGATGTCTACCGACAAATCAAGCGCATCCGACAAACCCATGTATACGCGAAAGCAGGTAGAAGATATGTTGGACACGGTTGGAAACTGCTTCCTCAACACAATCGTGAGTCCATAGTGTATGAAAACACCGTCATCTGGCTAAAGTCACCTCGTTGCTCTTCAGGATGCCATCCTCCAACGCACACAGGCAGCAGAATTGCCCTTGGGACAAGAGATTACCGAACTGCAGACCCTTACCGGATCACACGGAGGTCCTCCTTTGAGCGTTGAAGCGCGAAGGATGATCTTGGTAGAAACCATCCCCCGGTTGATGGCTAGTCTCCAGACCCTTAGGGAGGACTCATTTGGAGCAAATCAACACTCCATTCCTCCGTAATTCGTCCATGTCAATGCCATAGATCTCTATTTATTATGTTTCTTTCTCTTTACTCGTGTTCGTATCGTATTGTATATGCCTTTTTCCATATGGACGTATGGATATGTATTATAGTAGATCATGTATCGATTTCGCTTGATTTTTGCAACTCTATCGATCTGATTAATGACGGGCACCAGAAGAGACTACGTTCATTGCACATTCGAACAAGTCAAGTTCATGTGAAACGAAGTCGCCATCAGATTCCCCATGAGTTATGAAGCGATGCTCATGAACGATTGGCCAGAAGCAAGTCCCTGCGCGCGCTCTACTTCAAACCCTGAATAGATTTCAGGCTAGATCTAAAGCAGCTTAAGATCTGTAGCACCTAACCTATATATCAGGGATTCAGTCAATGTTTTTTCCACGTTATAAGTCAATTGCGATAAGAACGGAAAACGTACCTACCAAAGATTTTCAGCCTTAGAAACGTAAAGTATGCGGAGCTGACCAAGAGTATAGCATCGATCCTGTTCTGATACTACCAGGGCCTAGTGAGCAAAATCAGGAAGCGAAGTAGTAGTATCACCGTCCGGCGTGTACGGGAGTAACTGAAGCTGGGGTATATTTAAGGGGACCCAAAACATGCTGTCGTCATAAATCAGAAGAGCCTCGCTTAACACAAGCGAGAAACGCAGACGTCATTTGGATTCACCAATGACCTTGCCGCGCCGTCACGTCAGCGTTGTCGTCGGAAACTAAACGAGTCGTCATCTTCACATTAGCGGGTATGTTATCATTTTGATAAGCGAGGTGCCATAGAGATTGATTGTTATTACAATACACCATGACAGGGGGCTCAGTACATGATTCAACGGCCGGCGGTGTGAAGAAGGTCCCAATAAAGGTCAAAGGTCTCGCCTGAGAAAAAGCATCCGAGAAATATTCGTATTCTTGTCGATGCTGGGTATCGTTGCAGTTCGAGGATTGATTGATGATGATGAAGTGGCTTTCCCAATCTCGATGAGAAGCAACCGTGCGAATTAATGGTGCCACATTATCAATGGCCTCTCTGAGACTGGATAACAATCACGAGGTAATTGGACTTGGGCGGAGCGCTCAACTTCGGGTTACGATGGCGGTGTATGGCATTCTTCAATATGGCCCATCACCACCAACGAGTACAATATGAGCACCTTAGGGGAGCAAAAGATTGAGCTGTATACAAAGGAGCATTTACGGAGGCCCGGGTTCCGACAAAAATATAGAGAAATAAATGGACGCTACGAGGATCGAACTCGTGATCTTATACAATTTCCATAAGCTGCTGCTTATGTACACCGCACAGTGCAAAGCATACGCCATACCACTAGGCCAAGCGCCCACTTGACAATTGCTGTACGATTTATAGGACACACTGGAAACCGATCCTTCGTCGCATTTCTACGTCCCGTTATATCAAGTATCTAATCAACATTTTCCAATCCAGCCAGTCTACAAGGACAAACCACTTCGAGGCCGGGCCAGATGCGAAAATTGATAACAAATAAGGCGGGTATATAAGGAATAATGAATGTTGGTTGTGGTGTCGACAGGGGGATCACACCAAGGTGACGCAGGGCACTCACCTCGAGATCTCTTTCTGATGCATCCCAGTCGTCCGTGGTTGTTGCCGCAGGTTGACAACACTTACACTTGATTCCGAGAGTAAGTTCGTGGTCTTCTACTGTTGAAGGAATGACGAAATGCACTAGTTTAAGTGCAAAGTATATTAGTGGACACCAACTTTCACGCCTACTGCTCG